>MU183542.1:79014-103071 GCA_016904865.1 Pissodes strobi
CGATTTCTTTCTTCTTGTGCTTTATTAATAAACGGTATTAAGTGTGAGGGAACTTGTTTGTTGTAGTCTCTGGTTGATGTAATCGGGACTGTATTATCCATCCTGCTGTGTGATGACCGATTTGATTGGTTTCCAACGTTGGCGAATACAGTTCCATCAGCTCCATCTCGTTTATGCTGAGCTTTGATTGGTAATAGTAATTTATTTGTGTGATTCCTATCATTACGAGGTCTAGATGATGATATTGTCACGACTAACAACCGTCCGAACGTTTTTGTGCTACCCCATAGAACTAGCCGCCGCCGTGCCGCTCGTTTCTTTGTCTGTATGACTCATCGCCCGGCCGATCGCGAAGTTTCAGGATCGCTGGAACCGTTGTTTGAATAAAGGAAACAACGCTGGAATTATCTCGATGGCCTCGTCGAGATCATATAGAGTGACCTCGGAATACTTCCCGAATATTCGTGATAGATTTGAGATTATATATAAGCAGACCTAAGGCGAATGTTAGGAGTTAGTTCAGTTCAGTTAATCATTGAGTGTTGATATTAGTTGTAAAGTTATAAGAGTAGTATAGAGTGTTAAATTGTATACAGTGGTAGTGAATAAAGAGAGTATTAGTTGAAAATAGCAAAGTGGTAATTCTGTTAAGAACCCACGGGAAAAACGTAACAATATTGTTTCATGGTCTACTGTGGCAGATTGTTGGCGATAAATCGGTGGCTAAAAATGTATATTTTATTTTAGATTTATGAAATTCTCTGGTTGTGCACATAATTGAAACTTTATTTGGATGTTAATTTAAGATTCTAGCATGCACACAATTTGTTATCGAGAAGTATCAATCTACAATTATTGTTAAATTGTGTATTTTTTAGACATAATCACAAATAATAGAATACAATATGTGCAAAATAAGTATTGCAGGTTTATATTTTAATTTAAAAAATGTAGCTCTGTATCATACAACATCAGGCAAATGGGTTGGTTAAGATGTAATAATATGTATAAATTACATTCTATGTATCAAACATTCGAATTTAGAAATAATGCGGATAACTTAAATTTAAGAAATTGAAACTACCTTTCAATACCAAAGCAAAAAATGAAGTTTTCTTATAACTTTTAACAAAGTTATAAGAAAAGCCTCGAGTTCTCCCGCCTGACAAGACATAGGCTCACTATGTTTACATTTGTATTTTTATCACTTCAGGCATGACCCTCCGCTCGCTACGGGGGCGCAGCCAACAAAAACTAACCCAAGGTATGCCAAAAATGAAGAAAAAAAACTTTTTACAAACATAACTTTTAAAAAAACAATGTCTTGTCACTAGAATCGAACCCAAGCCGCCGCGTGGCAGAAATGCACCATCTAGCCACTGAGCCACAAGGCTCGCTGAAAACAATTACTTGGACCATAAAGACATTTATTTGTCAGAAATGTGTTTATAATGCTCGGGACTCGTCAGGCGGGAGGACTGGCGGATATTAAAAAAAAGGATTTGAGGATAAATACAGCTTGCAAAAAGCATTTCCACGCCTGACGAGTCCTGGGCTTGCGCGCGCATCAGAAACACATTTCTGACACATAGATGTCTTTATGGTCCAGAGAACAGCTTTCAGCGAGTCTCGTAGCTACGGCAGGCGGTCAGGAGTTCGATTCCAGTGGCAAGACATCTTTTTTTTTTTAAGTTAGTTTGTAAAAAGTGTTTTTCCTTGATTTTGGGCATGTCTTGGGTTAGTTTTTGTTGGTTGCGGTAATATTATACGTTCTAATAAAAACGTTACAAATGTAAACATTAAACAACAAATGTGATTGTGATGCGCGCGCATGCCCAGGACTCATCAGGCGGTATCTGTGAGGGGTATCTGTTTTGTCTGTAACCATTAGTAGGGTTGAGGAGTAAATTTACGCTGTTGACAAATTTATACAGATAGAATATTTATATTGTTACGTTTTTCCCGTGGGTTCTTAACAAAATTACAACTTGACTATTTTCAACTAATACTCTCTTTATTCACTACCACTGTATACAATTTAACACTTTAAACTACTCTTATAACTAATATCTATTCAACACTCAATGATTAACTGAACTAACTGACTAACATTCGCCTTAGGTCTGCTTATATATAATCTCAAACCTATCACGAATATTCGGGAAGTATTCCGAGGCCACTCTATATGATCTCGACGAGGCCATCGAGATAATTCCAGCTATCCCGAAGCTTCGCGGCTGGGCGGGCGATGATTCATACAGACAGAGAAGCGAGGGACACGGCGCGGCGGATAGTTCAATAGGGTAGCACAAAAACGTTCGGATGGTTGTTAGTCGTGACATTGCCTCCCTCTTAAACCTGATCGTCCCGATCAGATACTGCATGTCCGTGGTATGCTTTCAGTCTGTCGAGGTGAACAACTTTCAGTTTGCTTCTGGGACTACGCTGAATTCTATACACAACGTCATTAATTCTTTTGATGACTGTATAGGGTCCTTCCCATACGTTATCTTGGGAGATCTTCCTTTCTTCCTTTGCGGATTATATAACCAGACTTTATCGTTCATCTGATATCCCATAGAATTAGCTTTGAGATCATATCGTGTCTTCATTCGGTCACTGGCTTTCTCCGTGTTTTCTCTGGCTAATTCATGGATGTATAATAACTTTTCCTTAAGGGAGTCCGCGTAGTCTTGAATTTCCATATCCTGGTTGTCTGGCGTTCCGAATAATAGGTCGCAGGGTAAGCGGAGTTCTCTTCCAAATAAAACCATGGCTGGTGTTAGTCCTGTCCTGTCATGGACTGCTGATCGATAGGCCATTAAAAATAGTGGTATGTGTTCTTGTTTTGGATCCTTGGCTTGCGGCACAGGTTGAGCACTTCCGACACCACGATTTCACATCCTGGCAGTAGTTGACCCAGTAAAATCTGTCGCGAATCTTGTCAATCGTTTTGTTCACTCCGAGATGAGCACCAGACTTTCCATTATGAACTTCTTCCAGAACTTCCGATATCTTCCTCCTTGGTACCACTAACTGTGTCTTCACTACTTTTCCATCGGCGCTTTCCCAGGCTCGTTTAAGAAGTCCATTTTCCACCACCAGGAAGTCGCACTGAGCCCACAGAGTTTTAAAAGCAACTCCTTTAGTTGATATCTCGCTCCAGCTTGGTCTTGGTTGATGTCCTTCTTTAGCTGTTAGCAATAGTGCTATTTCACTATCTTCAAGCTGATCCTTTTTAAGTTGCTCTGTGGTCCACTGCTGATCAACCTCAAATTTCGTTTGCCTAATCCGAGTAATTCCTTCTCGTTGATCTACTCTTTGGCAATGCTTACAATTATCCGCGCATGGTCTTCTGGATAAAGCATCTGCATTATTATGCAATCTCCCTGCTCTGTGCTTAACCTTAAAATTATATTGTTGTAACTTTTCAAGCCACCTGGCTACCTGTCCTTCAGGTTGTTTCATATCCAAAAGCCATTTAAGTGCTGCATGATCAGTCCTTATCAGAAATTCTTGCCCATATAGATATTGATGGAAATGCTCAACAGACCGTACTATTGCCAAAAGCTCTTTTCGGGTTACACAGTAGTTACGTTCAGGTTTCGAAAGTGTTCGACTGTAGTATTCGATAACTCGCTCTTCCCCTGCTTGTACTTGCGATAAAACTGCTCCGATGCCGGTGTTACTTGCATCTGTGTCCAATACAAATTTACCCTTTTGTTCCGAATATCCCAATATTGGACTAGAACATAGAGCCGCTTTTAATTTCCTGAACGCAGAATCGCAGTTATGATCCCAGTTATAATTAGCTTGTTCTTCAGTGAGCTTATGTAGAGATGCCGCTATATTTGCAAATCCTTCAACAAATCTTCTATAGTAAGTACATAGTCCAAGGAAGCTCCGCAGTTCATGTTTGTCACGAGGACGAGGCCAGTCCTTGATTGCTGTAATCTTCCGTTGGTCGGTTTGGATTCCTTCTGATGATACAACATGCCCGAGAAATTCAACTTTTTGTTGAAAAAGAAAACATTTCTTTGGATTCAGTAAGAGCTGAGCATTCTTGATTGTAGTAAAAACTTCATGCAAGTTTTGTAGGTGCTCTTCGAAAGTTTTTCCCATTACCATTATATCATCAAGATAGACCAGGCATGTCTTCCAAGTGAGGCTTCGTAGAACAACCTCCATAAGACGCTCAAAAGTAGCGGGGGCATTGCATAATCCGAAGGGCATAACTTTAAACTGATATAAACCACTTCCGGTAGAAAAGGCAGTATTTTCCTTATCTTGTTCGTCGATGCCTACTTGCCAGTAGCCGCTCTTTAAATCGAGTGTTGAGAACCAATGAGAACCTGTTAGTGTCGTCAACGTGTCATCAATCCTGGGAAGTGGATAGCTGTCTTTCTTGGTGACGTCATTGAGCTTTCTATAGTCCACGCAGAATCTGGTAGCCCCATCTTTTTTGGTGACTAAGACAACAGGAGACGACCATGGGCTCGATGATTCCTCAATAATTCCATCGTCAAGCATCTTGTTGACTAATGTGGTAACCTCTTGCTGCTTCGTCACTGGTAGCCTCCGAGGATGCTGTCGTATGGGGTGAGCACTTCCAGTGTCGATTTTATGTTTTATGATGTTCGTTCTTCCAGTATTGCCATTTTCCCTTTCAAAGGCTGTGCTCTGCTCTTTGATAAATTGTGTAGCTCTCTTCAGTTCTTCGGAAGACAGATGTAGCCACGACTTATGGAAATGTTCTAGGACTTCCTTAGGTGATGTTGAGGGTGTTACTTCTGACTGCGTTTCGCATCTGGTTACCAAGTGGCTATTACATCTCCTTTATTGATTTTGATGGAATTGGATGAAATATTTGCTATCCTTATCGGTATTTCGCCGTCGGTTTTGACTAGTGCTTTGCCTACGAGGTGTTTGCAAGGCAAATCGTGGTGTTGGATAAGTCCGATGCAGCCTCCAAAATCCTTCTCCAATTTCTCAAAAATTATCTGCTCGGTATTTCCGCTTATTCTGACAGTACATGCCGCCACTACTTTAGTCGGTGTGCCATCGTCTGTTTTGTTAAGGATGAACTCTTCGGTGCCAAACTTCAGAAGATTAAGCTTGTTGTCAAAAGAGAATCCATGTTGACCGATGAGATCCATCCCCAAAATAAATTCGTCTTCGATGTCGGCGACTAACACTGTGTGGTGTAATTTAATTCGTCCCAGTTGAAGCTCGATATCCATTTCCCCAAGTACTTCAGCTGTTTCACCGGTAACTGTACGTAACACTACATTCTTTGATATGGGTAGAACTTCTACTCTATTTACTCTGTTGGACCTTATCAAAGATACCGCCGCACCAGTAATAATTGTTATGGCTCTTCCGTTGATCTTTCCTGTAATTGTTAGACTGTCGGCGGCTTTTCCTAGGCTTTTTATGGAGACGATCCTGGGGGCTTTATCTTCTTTAGCCAACACCCGCCCCGCAATGTTGACTAATTGAAGTTTTCCTGATTTGATTTGGGGGCCCTAGCGTCTCTGGATGGAGATCTAGACCGTAGTTGTACTCGGCAGTCTCTTTTGAAATGTCCAGTCCTGCCACATCTATAGCACTGATTTGATGTATTTCGGTTACGTGACCTATCTTCCATTGGCTCCCGGAATCTCGCCGTGGCCTGAAGAACTTTCGTTAATTTCTTCAAAATTTCACCCATCTCATTTAATTCACAGCTGTTTGTCGCCTTTTCTTCCTGGATGGATACGGCCCTGATTTTTGGCTTGGAGATGTTACAGGCCGCCTCGATTTCTAGGGCTCAACCCAAAGCTTCACTGCTGTTATCAAATTTGGCTAGGCGTAGCATTTTCCGAGTTTCTGGATCTCTGATACCATCCACGAAATATTGGGCAGCAAGTTCCTCTTGAAATTCCTCTGTTGCTCCCGGGTAGGCCAATTGAATGAGACGTCTAATGTCTGCCTCAAATTCTTGCAGGTTTTCACCAGGCTTCTGATGCCGAGACTTTACTTGTGCCTGATACAGTTGTCTTCGGTGTTGGTCTCCAAATCGTCTCTCCAGGACAGCTACAAGGATGTCATATTTCCCTTGTTGGCTGATGGGAATGGTCTGCAGTAATTCCAGGGCAGATCCACGAAGCGCTACCACTAGTGATGTAGCCATTTCTTCATTATTCCATCCGTTGGCAACAGCAGCGGCTTCAAATTGTCTTTTGTACATTGTCCAGGATGTTTGACCGCCGTACGTTGGAGGTTTGATGTTTTGTCCTGAGGTGAATGCCCTCTCGGTGGGTGCTTGATGTTTTAGTCTGGTAAATTCTGCTTGTAGATTCTTCACTTCTTTCTGTACGTCTCCTACATCTTTTTGTACATTTCCAACTTCTTTTTGTACATTTCCAAATTCTTTTTGAATAGCGTTTACTTCTTTTTCAAATTTCTCATTTTGTCCGTCCAATATTTTCTGCAATTTTCCTTGCTCGCCTACAATTACATCCAGCATCCATTTCTGAAGCTGGTCCTGCTCTGCTTGCCTTTTCTCTTCCTGGTCTTGTAAAATTTTCTGAAGCCGGTCCTGTTCTGCTTGTCTTTTCTCTTCCTGGTCTTGCAAAATTTTCTGAAGCCGGTCCTGTTCAGCTTGCCTTCTACGTTCATCCTCCTCCCGTTCAGCTTGCCTTTTATCTTCTTGATCTTGTAAAATTTTCTGAAGCCGGTCCTGTTCTATCTGCTTTTTACGTTCTTCCTCTTCCCGATCCGCTCGCCTCTCAGCATTTAAATTATCCATAAAATTTTATTTATTTGCTCCATTTCCGCCGTTTGTTGCCTTGTATTGACCATAGAATGTTATAAAATTTTACCAGAATCCACCAATCAAACGGTCTCTTTGACGTACTTGTGCTTCTTTCCTCGAAAAATACTTCGCAAGTCCGGTCCCTTCACAATCCAACTTCTGACACCAAATGTTACGTTTTTCCCGTGGGTTCTTAACAAAATTACAACTTGACTATTTTCAACTAATACTCTCTTTATTCACTATCACGGTATACAATTTAACACTTTAAACTACTCTTATAACTTTACAACTAATATCTATTCAACACTCAATGATTAACTGAACTAACTGACTAACATTCGCCTTAGGTCTGCTTATATATAATCTCAAACCTATCACGAATATTCGAGAAGTATTCCGAGGCCACTCTATATGATCTCGACGAGGCCATCGAGATAATTCTAGCGATCCCGAGAAGCGAGGGGCACGGCGCGGCGGATAGTTCTATAGGGTAGCACAAAAACGTTCGGATGGTTGTTGATCGTGACAATATTTTTAAATTTTATTAGATGTAGTCATGACAACGATATCGCAAAACAGGTTTTTCATAAATCTTCGAAAAATTGCCAAGGCACCAACAGTGACAACAGCGTAAAAACACTAAATAGACTAATAACCATATGAGAAGCACTTTAAGTCAACAAAGGTGACAGACCTATTCAATTTAGCCATTGAATCAAAAACTGGTCAAAACATTAGCCTTGGTCGGGATAAACAAGTGATTTTATTATTGTTTAATACCATACAGAAGAGTGTGGTATCTTAATTAACCACTTTTAATGAACTGTATTATTATAGGGTAGTGAGAAGAATTGAAACATGTATTCGGTTTAATCTACTTTAATAATGCAGGTCTAAATTGTATTTGAATATTATAGATATAAATAAACAGCGTTTTCTATGTTAAATAGAAATTATATATGTACAATTCTTAGAATAATTGCAGGCATTCGTCCATTCAAGCATAAAACTAATATTACTAAAGGTTTCTTAAAATTAGAAATATTTACTAAAAAGTCTTGATTGTTTGATTTAAAAATGAGTTTTTTATCTTTCTTATTTTAATACTTTTCGTTCTTCAACTTAGCAACTTTCACAC
The DNA here is from genome assembly GCA_016904865.1 of Pissodes strobi. Classification (NCBI taxonomy): domain Eukaryota; kingdom Metazoa; phylum Arthropoda; class Insecta; order Coleoptera; family Curculionidae; genus Pissodes; species Pissodes strobi. Next base: position 86,952 of record MU183542.1, read on the forward strand.
AGCGTACCTTTTCACTATGACTGCTTGAAAAAGCCCAAAAGGAGGTCTTTGTCTAATATTTGTTCATACATACAAGAGAAATTAATTGCCCAAAAAAGAATTTGACCTTTTGGCGCGAAGTGGCACTTGCTCGAGCGCGGTGACAAGACCGATCAAACAACGTGGAGTGTTAGCAGAGCACTGACTTGATTATTTTTAGCGTTGCCAACCTGCATAATCTCATAATAGTACAATATGCTAGAAAATAATAGTACATAAGCTGAAATAATAGTACGTTTTTCTTAAAAGGTCTCCGTATTGGAATCAAATTTGAGGACAGCATATGACGTCATTCGTTGATGTTGATTTGTTTGCTATTATTGATATTTCCCCCTTATTAATATTTATCTATAATTCATATCATTTGGGATATTTGGAGCAAAAATTCGAAAATAACAAACACTCCTTTAAAAAATATATTTATTTAAAAAATGTCAAAACAGTAAAAAAATTAGATTTGATAATGTTCTTTAACAAATATACTAATTATAATAGAAACCTAATGTTAAAGTTACCTTTGTGTCTTTATCCCTTTATTCTCTTTATATATAAAGTAAATCAATGTATCAATAACAAATCAATCGTAAAAAATCAAAACACTTACGAGGCCCAAGGTACAAGTTACAAATTTACTCTAAGCCAGAGCTCTTGTCTCTGTCTAAGCCAAGCACTTCCAGACCTCCACTTTCCACTAAACTAAAAAAAACTGTATATTCATTTTACATTTTACCATTTACTGGTGTTTTGCACGATATATGGGTGTGCTTGCAATAATAGTATTTTAGGCGTACTATTGTGGGAGTCAATAGTACATAGTATCCAAGCTCTGAAAAATAGTACAAATACTATTATAATAGTACGGTTGGCAACGCTGAATTTCTTTCTTTGAGCGGGTCGCCTAGCGGCAAAACCACATAATAAAAGTGGGCGGTATCACATACCGAATTCATTTGAGATTAAAAGGGTAGAAACTGTTTTCTTTCTTTATTTGACACATTATTGTGTACAATGCTGACGGAGACAAAAATACATTAACTTGAAAACGATTACAAACGTTTTCCTTTACGAGTGAAGAGCTGCTGAATTGTAATATATTATACTGACAGAACTGGTGTACAGGCATAGTTTATACCGGCACCGAATCAGTTATACAACTCTGAGCCGGCACCTTTGATGTTAGTGAAGCCAAATTCTATATTTTTCATGGATTCTCATATTTTGAGCATGCGCATTATTAGTTGGAATCGTCAGAATTATACGGCCAGCTGGGCCGTGGACAGAGTCGAACTAGGATCTAATCATAGGCATATAACTAAGTATATGGATATAATACACTAAATTCGCGGAATCAGTCCACAAAAAGCACTACAAAGAAAGCCGACTCTCGAACAAACAAGATGGTAGTTTCAGCTTTTCGGTTCCTTTTCAATCAACATACTTTTCCTGTCCCCGCGCAGAAAATCAATAATCGAGATCTCAACTGAATACAAGCACAATACAAGCCTGTTGCGTGCCTCGTTTTACGGTTAATTCTCGCCAACACTATCTCTTTCTCCTTACAGGAAAGAGACATACATATATGCCGAACTGATGTTTTATTTATAAAGGCAGCGTTCACTCATTAAGCGCAAGCTCAATGAGCTCCCAGCTCTCCTATTGGTGGAAGCGCTTGGCTTCAAAACACGTGGATAGTTGTTTCGGTTGATTCGGGTTAGAGATGGGAAATACCGTTCCTCTACGATACCGTTCCAAATGATACCGCGACAGAAAAATACCGCTACAAAATACCGCGACAAAATACCCTACGCTTGTGAATTTTATAACTGGCACCGTGGGCCTCCGTACCCTCGGTTACTATGCTAGTCGCCTTCGCGCCGCTGGCCGCTGGTATTTTCGGGAACGGCTATTAAAGTGTTTGGTATCTTGAGGGTTTGGAACTGGAACGAAAAAAGTAAATGTAAATAACGGATTGTGGAAACATGACTGGTGATGCTTTATTCAACTGATGAGTATTAATTTCATTTGTTTTGATGTTTTTGGTCTTGGTTGCTTTTATTGTTACAAAGCTGTGTTAATAAATATTAGAATATTATTATTATCGTTCCTGGCGGTCAAGAATATAGGATTTAGAAATACAAATCTCTCAATGAAAATTGATTTTTACTAGCTGCTGACTTGACTGCTAAATTGTGTAAACTTTTTGCAAGTAAGTAGCGTGACTATCAGTAAAAATGAATTTTCGTTCTTCGAGAATTGATTTTAAATAATAATTTTACAAATGAGTGACAAATAAAATATTATTTGCGTTTAGCGCAAATTGATGACTTGATAACTGTCAGTATATTTTGGTCAGCTTTAAACGATTTCCTGGCTAAATGGTATGCTGTGGGTAATAATGAAATTTCACTTTAGTTACATTTCTTTTAGGAAGGGTTTGGTAATAACGATTAAAAGCAACAAATTATTATGTGATAAAAGGGTACCTACCGTCTATGTTTTCTAATAATAAATAGGTACAATTATCGTGGTGCATGGTTCCAATTGCTACATGCGTTTCATGTGAGAGAATGTTTATTATTTCTGATAGAAGGTTAAGCTCCTCTAAAGTTAAACAGATATTATTTTAAAACACTAACCAGGAATGTTAATCGGTTTTTATTCTGTGTTTTTGGGTTGGGTGGTTGAGTAAGATTATTTCGGTTTTCTTTTCATACAATAATTTTATTTATAATAAAATGTGTTCTGTGTTTCATATCATATGTTAATTTATTTACCTACACCTATTATTACTGGGAAAAATTTAAATTCCATACAATAAAACGTGATTTGATATCAGTGAAAATCGGTACTAATTAAAAAATAATCCATCCATATTAATTTTTACCGCGACAGAGATAATACAGCGGACAAGTATCTTTTGCCTAATAATATATCACGGTATAAATCGCGCGATACTTCACTATACTGAAAGGCGACGCGGACAAAAAGTAACCGTAACCCGTGTACATGGAACAGCGGCAACGGCGTTCCTGGCGCCTGCTTCACATACCCTCTTGCGATATTAAAGGCAGTTCCAATGTAACTGGTTCTTTCGGCGTGGAGCGCGATGCCGCGACGGTATTAAAAAATACCGCGACAAAGTAACAGTTCCACAGATACCGTCACACCACTAATTCGGGTACGGTAAACTGTGGTACAGGTTCGAATTAAGGAATCGTCCGTCAAGGTTTGGACTAAGGGGTTTTGAAGAACTGGCATATGCTAATTTAAATGCACAAATTGGGTTGTACCCGGGGTGAAATCAATCTATTTTAAGTTTAATTATGGCTCATTCATTCTACATACATACAGAGTGTTATCACCAAACTATACGGTGAAAAACGATAGTTTCTACACGTGTTGGGGTGTTTCCCCAACAAGTCTTTTGTCCCATAATTAATGAATTTGCTTCAATAAAATGTCGAAAAATATAAATTTTTTCTTCAGTAAATTTGTATTTTTTATTAATTATTAGGGCAGTAAAAGTAAACTAAAGAACATAAACAGGGGGGGGGGGTCGACTAGCCTAGGGCGCGTTCGATCCTTAATCCTGTCCTAAGGATTTGATCCTCAGATGTCATCTGTCAGGATTAAACCACTGACAGACAGACATATAGAGTGGCCTAATCCTGACAGATGACATGTGAGGGTCGAATCTCTGAGGATGAATAAACGAAAACTAATCCATGAAGATGTCCTACATTAAGCGAAACCTTTAAAATGATATAGCTCAAGCGATCTAATTTTTGGCGGAGACGTCACGTAAAAAGGCTGTTCCAACCAAAATAGATCGTTCTTTTTCCTTCATTACTTGCCTGACTAATACTTTTTAAGTCATATGTTTTTGTTCCATTTTATTCTTCGTAACCAATAATAAATGAAGTAAAAACCTAGTGCTCTAGTACGGCTTTGAGTGTGTTCTACGAATATCCCAACAATAGGTTAGGAGAACTTTTTTTTACCATAGTCCTGTATCAACTTAAGTATTTAACTTTCAAAAATCTCTTTTTAAAAATTATTTATTAGGAGCTAACTACAGTTTGACTTTACTTGACAATAGCTAAATAGAGAATGATCATACATAAAATTTATCTTAGGAGGTAAATTACATTACATTGCTTAAATCTAGTTCCCATCGGTGCATCTGCTGACTAAGCAGTCACACGGGTTCGGTTTCATGCTGAATGGCCAATTCCCACAGGTTGTGGTGACTTAACTCCTCCATCCTTAAGATTCGAAAATTGCGGAGTGTTTTTTCGAAGGAATTGTTTCAATGGGTGTGGTTTCTTCTTCAGCCCTAGGTTTCTTATTTTGGGTGGATCTCCATAACTTGGTAGATTTTTCTTCTTTGTGTTATTGCTAGAATTATAATAATTAGGGAGCAAAATACAAGGGTGATGTAAAATGACGTATTTTGGGGTTGCTGGCTGTCAATACTAAACGAAGTCAGCTGATTGGCTGCATCCTTGAGGCGATAAATTTCGTCAAGATTAATTTTGGTTATATTTGGCATTTCCAAAATAGTTTAGTGCGTTATGGCAGAGAGTTTGATTTCTGGCAGGATTAATGGTTTTCCTTCTTTGACTTTCACATTCAGCAATTTTCTTCCGTTGATTTGGATCTCGCAGCTTTCAGGTATTTTGACTAGAACTGATTGTTCGATTGGCAAATATTGATCGCTGCTACATTTGGCTAATAATTTTTCGGCTTTAATTGGCAGGATTAGAACCATTTCTTTCGTGATTTGTTCTACGATTGCTTCTTCAATATTGATTTTGAAAGTTGGACAGTCGGCTGTCGGTGTGTTCATCAATAAACTGTTGACACATTCGTCACGAGGGTGAAATTCTTCCAGACAGAAGTATGTTTCTTCAACGGTCGGGCAAACGTTGTTGGAAAATTGTTTCTTTTCTTCATTTTGTGCCAGGTAAGGGTATTTTGGGATAAATATCATTTGATTTTGGATTACTGGGTAAATATGAAAAAAGGTAAAAGGTTCGGGTCTCAGTATCGGTACATGAATAGCAAAGATAAGCTTTGAATTTGAAAAAGTTATTTATGTACCAAAAAATTGATAATAAGACAATATATTTTGGAACCTTGGAATTTCATTTTTTCCGTAAATCTTTGTTAAGTATTTTAACATTTCATTTAAGTCGGAACTTGAAAGAATACTATTATGAAGAGCGTTTATTTTTGCAAACATAATAGCGTTTTCTAAGTTGTCCAAAAACATAATTACATTTTGGCAATCTAAATTTAATTGCGTAAGAATGCCTTGAAATCTAAGATAATCTCCTAAGGACTTTATTTCTCTTTCCATTGTATTGCGAAGCGCTTTTAAACCAAGTTGAAGTTTGTCTTGATTTTTGCTAAGAGTAATAATCGTGTTGTTATAATTCTTTATTAGATTTTTTGAAAGTGAAATTTGCAATTTCATTTCATTCGCAATTTGTTTTTGGTTTGTATTTAAAATATTTATTGCTTCATCATATCGTTGATATCTTCCGAATCTAACGTACCAAATAGCCATTTACTTGCTTTTCCAATAATATTTATTAATCCTCGTTCTTTTCGGATATGTGGGTGTTGATTTTGTAATTTATTACTCGCGATTTGAATTAAATATTCTGTTCTAACAAGTAAGTTTTCCGCTAAGCCATGATAAGAAATATGATTCGTAGCATTTGATAATAATAAATGATTTCTAATTATTAAGAAATTATTTTCGATATCATCTAATTGATTAATTAAGTATCTTAAATCTATATAATGCAAAAATGTATGTCTATTATATACTATTCTATCTAGAGTTTCCTAATTTTACAGGAAGAATAGGGTTATTTAAGTTTGTTACTTGAATGTCAGCTCCTATCGTCAGTCCTATGTGAAGTACTAGGAACAGAGTCGTCAATTTTTTCAGCATCGTTAACCTGAAAAGATTGTTTCATTTTAATTTTAGGTTTCCTAGCGCTACTCTTATGATATGATGTTTTATTTGTTTTTATTTTGATGTCTGTTTGACCTTTTAAATTTACTTTCTTAAATTTAGGATACATTTTTCCTCGCTGTTTATTTTTTATATAGGCGATTTTTTGCGATTGAAAATCCGGGGGTTCGTTTCTTGTTTCATTTCGCTTTTCGATTATGTCCTGTTTAGTTTGCTCGTTGACTTCTTTTATACGTTCATAAAGCTTATTCGATGTTTCTTTATGAGTTTGTATATAGTTTGAAATTATCATATTATCATTAAGATCGAACGGATTTATTGATTTTATATGTCCTGTGATAATTTCGAATGGGGTATATTTCGTAACACTATGTATTGAATTATTATATCCCATAACGGCTCGTTTGATTAATTGTTCCGTATTTAGATTATTATCCTGTAAACAACGATAACTTTTTATAATTGATGAGTGAAATCTCTCAACAGGGGAATTTGAATTACTATTCTTGGGTGTAGTAAAGTGTAATTCGATTTTGTACATTTTACAAAAATCTTCTAATTCCTTGTTTTTAAATTCGGTACCTTGATCGGCGGTAATTTTTAATGGAAGTCCGTGATGCGTTATAAAATTGAATAGATTTTCTATCACTTCTACTCCGGTAATAGCTTTAAGAGGGTAGGCTTGTCCATATCGAGAAAATGAGTCGATAATGGTGACAAAAGCTTTGCTATTGATTCTGAAAGTGTCCACATGAATGTGCTCAAATGGTTTTGAGGCTGTTGGAGTGAGGTTAAATTTGATTATTGGTGGATCTCTATCGTACTTAATCTTTTGGCAAGTTTCGCAATTGTTTATATAGTTTTCTATATCTATAGACTTTCTTGGCCAATAGAATATTCGGCTGAGTGCTGCTTTCATTTCATTCATGCCTCTATGACATGTTTTAGTCGTATGATACATTTCTAACTTTTCTTTCTGATCAGGGAGCTTCTCAATGTCTTCTAGAAATGTAGTGCAATGTACTAATTTATATGCAGAGTTTCGAAATAGATTTTGTAGAGTCACAGTAAAATTTCGTGCTAATAAATCGTTCCTAAAGAAAATTGCATAAACTCGTTTAGAGTCTATATTTTCTTTTAGTAATTTCACGATATGGGGTGTTGGATTTCTGTTGGAAATAGTGACATACATCCTATTATCTTCAAAGACTTTTTCTCTTCGTATTTGAATATTTTCTACTTCTCCGTCGGTGATTATTATTTGATTTTTATATTCATTGATCGGTCTTTCGGATATTGGTATTGCAAATATCGGGTTTTCTACTGACGTATGCACTGTTTCATTGTCAGTGGATGGTTGAACTACTGGTAATTGAATCTTTGGTGGTTGAATTTGAATATCGCTTATAATTTTTATTTTTGGCTCATTGATATTCAATTTCAAAAGTTCTTCGATTGTTTGATTGTGTAAATTAGGTAAATCTTCTTCACTTCGATGTAACAAAAATTCTTCTATGATTTCGTCCGAGTCGCCTAAATTGTTCAATATTGATTCTGTCTCTATGGCGTTGATATCTACAGGGTGTCTTGAAAGTGCGTCTGCTGCTTGGTTTGTTTTTCCTTTCTTGTATTTTACTTCATAGTCGAATTCTTCTAGTTTTAATCTCCAGCGCATTAGTCTTGATTTTGGCTCTTTTAATGACATCAACCATTGTAGCGGTTTGTGATCGGTATATATTACAAATTTTTGTCCAAATAAGTATGGTCTGAAATGTTTACAACTCCATACAATAGCTAAAAGTTATTTTTCTATTGTTGAGTAATTTATTTCTGCTGGATTCAATGTACGAGATGCATAGCAAATTGGGTGGTTTTCTTGTGAAAATATTCCTGATATAGTAAAATTTGAAGCATCAGTGGTCAGCTCAAATGGTTTAGAAAAATCAGGGTATGCTAAAACTGGTTCTGATGTTAACGTATTTTTACAAGTGTTAAAGCAATCAACAAATTCTTTTGTATGTTCTACCTTGCTATGTTTTTTGAGACACTGTGTCAATGGTTTGGTTAACTTCGCAAAATTTTTTATAAACTTCCGATAATAACCAAGTAAACCAAGAAATGCTTTGATTTCACGCTGTGTTTTTGGAATGGGGTATTTTTGTATTGCAGAAATTTTCTTTTTATTTGGTTTTATTCCGTTGGGTGTTACAACGTGTCCTAAAAATTCTACTTCTTTACACAAAAATTCGCACTTGTCTATCTGGATTTTTAAATTTGCCTCTCTTAATTTTTCGAATACTATTTTCAGATTTTGAATATGTTCTGTTAGGCCTGTGCTTATTACGATTACGTCGTCCATAAACACCATACAAATTTTATTTTGTACGTCCTTAAAAATTTCATCCATTACCCGTTGGAAAGTGGATGGAGCATTTTTTAATCCAAATGGTATCCTTAAAAACTGATAGTGTCGATTTTCTACGCTAAATGCGGTCTTTTCGATTGAGTTTTTATGCATTTCTATTTGATGAAATCCACTAGCTAAATCTAGTGTAGAGAAATACTGGGCTCGTCCTAGCTTGTCCAAAATATCACTTATATTTGGGATTGGATATCGATCTGAAATTGTTTTTTCGTTAATTTTCCGAAAATCTACAACAATTCTCCACTTCTGCTTTCCAGAAGCATCGACCTTTTTTGGAACAATCCAGATGGGTGATGCCCTTTGGGTGATGACCAAGGGCTACTGGATGGTCTTATTATTCCTTTTTCGAGCATTTCATTTATTTGCCGTCTTACTTCTTCTTTATGAACAAATGGATATCGATATGACTTGGTGTGTACAAGGATATCGTCCGTTGTCCTAATTTCGTGTTTAATTTTGGATGTTGGTTGAATTCTTCGTCGTTTTGATAAAATATGTCAGAAAATTCTTTACATAACTTGGAAATCGCTTCCTTTTCTTCCGGGTTCATTTGCGTACGAATTAAACTATTTTTGAAAATTTTATTTTTTTGATTGCGTTTTTTATTTTGCGTAAACGTTTCGAAATTAAATAATTCGAATTGATTTTGTTCAAACGGTTCGACTTTTAATGGTTCTTTAAACTTTACAGTTATATATTTATCATGGGGATTTTGAATTTCTAGAATAGCAAATCCGTTATTTGCACGAGAAAGTGCGGGTGGAATTACTAATTTATCTAGCTATGTTGCTTTTCCAATAATATCGCCTTCATAAATATTAACTGGAATATTCTTTAGTACTTTTTCGTTTGGATTAAGAGTGATGGAAAAATCTGTTTCCAAATTTTCTCTATATTTGAATGGAATTTCGATATCAGGTCCAATCAATCTTTGATTAATTAGATCAATATTTAGACTCATGTTCTTTAAGTCAGTTAGTCCTATAACTCCGTCAAAAAAGTCATGAAAGTCAAAAAGAATAAAATTGATTTCGTGATTGTTACCATATTTTAGAAAAATTGGAATATCGGCTTGAAATTGGGTATTTTCACTTCCTATGGCGGTTTTGATAATATTTTGAGAACGATAAATACATTGTGGGAAACATTGTTCAGCCACTGTAGGTCTTAGAATAGAACGAAAACTGCCTGTGTCGATTAATAATTTTATTTTCGGGTATTCGAGTTGTATATATGGTAAAGCGTTACTAGAGGAAATATTAATTTTCGTCAGGCTTCTGGTTTTGATGGGCCTGGTTCTAGAAAATATTCATTATTATCGTTTACAGATAACTCATGAATTTGTTCTATTTGGGCATTATCGTCATAATCGATTTGATTATTGATATTCATAGGATTTTGTGCTTCATATTGAATTTCGTCACAATACGTATCGGAATATAAGTTTGAGAAATTATTCGATTCATCTTCCTCGAATTCATTTGAATAAAGTTCTTCGAAAACGTATTTTGGGTTTTGATATGGTTGAACTTGCCTCTGATATTAATTAATTGGTCTAGAAAAGGTATGATTTTGGGGATTTATTTTGGTGAATCCATTTGTATTTCTAGATACAATTGACATAGGAGTTGGGTTTGGAAGTTGATTTGGTGGAGTTTGATTTGGCTTGAATACATTACGAGGTGGTCCAAATACTTCTCGATTGGTTGGATAACGTTTGGTCGGTATTTGTTTCGGTTGAATATTTATAGGTTGTGAGGGCCATGAAGGTTTTAAAGACATATTAGATTGATTTTGGTTATTAAAATTTGGGTTCACGCGATTAAAATTTGGTTGGAAATTTGCGTTTGTCTGCGACTGAAAATATTAGGGATTTTGATGATTAAATGGTCTATTAACAGAGTTATTAATTTTATTAGGATTTCCTGTTTGTCCATATAATCGTTCACAATTTTCAAATTCGGCTACATAACCCATAGCATCTTCCAGAGAGTCTGGTTTTCTAATATACATGTTATTTTTCAGAATTCCTGAACAACCTGCTATAAAAGTGTTAAGCGCTGTTTTGTCGTATAGATTTATATGACAAAGTTTTTGATTTTGATCAAGAGTATTATCATTGCTAATACGTTGTATAACACTACTTCTTAATAATTGCAACCTACTACCAAAATTTAATAAATGTTCTCCCTTGTAGGGTCTCGTTCGCGTTAATTCTTGTACTAAACAATCTAAATCTCTCCTATCAGCAAAACATTGTATTAAAGCTAATTTTAAATCATTCCAATTTGTTGATTCGGATCTATTTCCTACTAAAATTTCGGCTTTTCCGATTAGTTTTTCCTGAAAACAGTCAAAAATATGCTGATTCAATTCATCATCGTTTAATACGGCATAAGATCTTATTAAGTTCTCGCATTTTAAAATAAATTTGTTTAAAGTATTACTATCGCCATCGTAGGGCTTAATATTATCCAATTTGGATTTAAAAAGATTCCAATTCATATTATTTCTAACTTGATTATCTTCGTTAACGTTAGGCATGCTGCCAATTATATCTGTGCTTGCAGTACTAGATATAATTTCGTCTATAATCGTTGTACCTACGGTACTATTACTACTTGATTCTAATATTGTACTTGCAGTACTATTTTTCTTGAAACTTAACGAATTTAGTTTCTCTACGAGATCGTCTAATTCATTCATAAAATTATTATTTTATTTTTAATTTAATAATTATTATTTTTCGTTTATTTCGATTGAGAAATAAAAATAAAATTCTTTGATTGATTAATTCACTAACCTAATTGTCTTCAATAGACTGCGAAAATTTGTCTCCAATAGACTGAAATTAAAATTAAATTGCTTATCTATACCTTCCGAGTACCTTATACAGAGGGTCAAAAGGGAACGGAAGGAATGGCACTTACAGTTTGCTGTAGTCTCCGCTTCCTTCCCGATTCTCTCGCTGGTTTGTCTGGTCTGCTGTAACTTCGTCCCTTTGATTGCACTGAAGGGCTGGATAACCCAAGTAGTGGATCTGGCCTGAAGATTTTCTGGTCGTTTGATGATGAACACTACCGCACAATCCTACCGACTGCGCCACTTAAGTATTTAACTTTCAAAAATTCTTTTTAAAAATTATTTATTAGGAGCTAACTACAGTTTGACTTTACTTGACAATAGCTAAATAGTGAATGATCATACATAAAATTTATCTTAGGAGGTAAATTACATTACATTGCTTAAATCTAGTTCCCATCGGTGCATCTGCTGACTGGGCAGTCACACGGGTTCGGTTTCATGCTGAATAGCCAATTCCCACAGGTTGTGGTGACTTAACTATCACATAGTCCTTTCAATACAATCTTTTTATTGTTTTATATTAAAAAATATATTTTTTTAAATATTTAGTATAATATAGATATTTTACTTCAGTCGTCCAGATAACCGTGATCTGGGTCAGTGGTATAACATTTATAACAATTTTAAAAGAGCGTTTTTATAAAATAATTAATTAATATTGTGGCCATTTAATGAAATGCCTATGCTTCTCGCTTTTCATAAAAAAAAAATAAATATAAAATTAAGTAGAACTAAAAAAAAAATATTTCAGACGTGAAACACTTTTACGACACCCTGTTTTATTCGTAATATACCTAATCCTTTTAAACAGTCACCAAACGATTCTAAACATTTTGTTTTCGAATGATTTTGATATTTTAGCTATGGAATTCAGCGTCGAAAGTAACATGTTTAATGTAAAAAGTGTGGCAATTTAATTATTTCATTTTTCGAACTATATTAATTTAATATACTGGGGTTAGCTCTTCATCTGTTTTTTTTTGAAAAAAAAATATCGCTGACAAGATCCCATTTTTTTTTTTTTCAAAAATCGTGTTGAGATACAGCAGAATGTAGCATAATTCCTTGAAATTCAGGCGAGAGGCGAGATTCGACAAAATGTCACGACTGTTGGGATTACCTGATACGAATTAAGCGGGGTTTCCCGCAAACTTTATTTTTGTTTGATTAATATTATAAAGGTCTCGGCTAAACTAAATAAAAACAAATATTATTGTTAAGTATGCACTTACGTGAATTGAACTAGTCGATGGAAGGGTTGCGGTAGCTCTAAGGCGATTTTGAGTTTGGACGCTATTGCTGATACCAGTTTGGTGTCCTACACTGCTGTCGTCAACAATTAACTCATCGTCTGATATTTTGGAGCAACACAGTCCCATTTTGAACTTTTATAATAATTTTGAACAATACGATAATACGGCGTTCTTGGCCATATACAGCGTTGCCAGACCTAGTTTTTGACGAAGATACCGACATAAATTCTGAGCATACCATTTGGCATTGCCATTCTTTTGCTTTCAATGTGTTTCTTGTTGCAATTTTCGCACTATTCGCAGGTTAATTGTTTTTGGAAAGATTTGAGTCCTATTTTATTTTTGTTTGCATTTCCACAAAGTAACACCAGAATAATGTAAACGTCGAAGAAATTAGGCACGATCTCTTTCAACAAACGTATATTCAATACTGCCGTTTCACAAAAATGCCCTAATCTAGCCTAACGTCGTAAAAACTAATCGATATCCCTGAGGGTGCAGGGGTGCAGCCTCCTCGAATGCGGATCGTCGGTGGTACGGTACGTACGGTACAAAGCTCAATCTCGCTGTCGGCCGCTTCGGTTGCCGTTATTATTCTTCTTTATACGCGTACAATAACTTCTTAGGAAGGTCTAGCAAACTGTATCACGCATATTCGTGAGCGCGTCATTAGAAAAACCTTTACTGTGTGATAAAGGCCTGATTGCGCTCACGTCTTCGTGTCTGATAGATGATGTTGTAAACACATTCTAAGAGCAGATTTAGCTATTATCAATAAACAAAAAAAAAATAGTACAAAGGAAAAGCACCGCCGCGAAATCTAGCATGTCAATTTTCAGCCAGTTTTATTGTACATATACACAATCGGTATGCGGTGAAACGCTTGATTTTGCTTTCATACTGCGCGTGCAACTCACTGCAAATGCAAACGTAAACAAACGAGATGCTACTAATTACGGCAAAATATCGTTCTCTCTTCTTCATTAGTATAGCCTCTTATTGTAATGCAACAAAGTGAAACAGCGAAGTAAGTGACGTCGACCGTCCGCCTACTGGTTCCTTGGAAGGGGTTATGATGGCTAGACAGTGGGCTAAAATCCAAATACGCAATGCACAAAAAAGAGTTTTCTAATTTTTTTCTTCATTTAAACAAAAATTAGGACATAGTTTTGTGTATGTTAGAAAAAAAGCATTTAGTTGTTCTTGATAAACCTTTAAAGGACAGTAGGACAATGTTTAAAAAGAAAGTACTGTCTTACTAAAAAAGTACCTACATAATATGGCCAGCGTAATTATCTGCCTCGTTGATCAGAAGTTAAAATAATTTAAAACATTTTATTTGATTGCAGAGAGACGATAGAGGTACTGAAAACTCATCAATTATACATAATACTTTATAATAAAATATATATTTAAAAAAAAGAGTAGATTTACATTGCTTCTATTTATTAGGATGTAGCCCCTCGTAGTACACAATATAAAGAGGGTAGCATGATGCATCGTCATATTTGACGATGACAGAATTATCCTCGTTTGTTGACGTATAACATGGTGCCTCGGGCACGACCATAAACTCTGTACCATATTGCAGGTCGCTGTAAGATACCCTGGCTATGACCATCACTTTTTCATTGCTGCGTTTATTGTCCTGATGATAGTGAGTCGCAAAAAATGAATCTCTTGCAAACGATATTCCGTATCCAAATTTGTGATTTCTGACCTGAAAAAATCCGTATAAATACGTTTCAATGGATGGAGAGTTTATTCTAGTCTTTGCTCATATTTTCGCACTTTTTTGACCACACCCTAGCTTTTCCAATTTTAAAAATAGAAACAATCCAAATTGGAGGGAACCAAATGTAGTTTATTATTAGCTTTCAAAATTTACTGGATGTTTAAAAAAATGCAACAAACGATAATTGTATTTTAATGGATCACCTTGTGGAATTGGTATCGAAAGAGATTATCAAAAAAAATGCCGCAAATGAAAATTGTATTTTTTAATCGATCACCTTGTATATTCAGAAATATATTGAATCGGTATTAAAAGTCTTCAAACATCCTATTTATTATATATTTTGCTTTGCTAAATTTAAAAAAATTATGTGCCTCACCTTTATAAGCACACAACTGAAGTGAAACTTCTGAAAGAGATATAAGGAATTGAGTTTTTTTAAACCTTTTTTTCTCAACTTTTGCCCCTAGTTTCGACACTTTTTTTCCTTTTTTTTTCAACTTTTTTTTCGGCGAAAAACTCGTTTCTCTAACTTTTTTTTTAATTAATTTTTTTTTAATTTCGTTTTTTTTATTAACTTCCTGAACAATTTTTTTTATTACTTTATTCATATTTGTTTTTATAATACTTTTATTAACTTTCCGAACAATCTTGTTTTTTTATTTTTTTTCCTTATTTCGTTTTATAATACTTTTATTAACTTTCCGAACATTTTTTTTTTACGTTTTTTAAAGGTTTTTCCAATTTTTTCAAAAATGTTTTTTTCATAAGGCATTTTTTTCTTCCCATTTTTACCATCCCCGATGGCCGAAAACAGCGTTTCTCTAACTTTTTTTTTATTATTAATTTTTTTTCCTTATTTCGTTTTATCGTTTTATAATGTTATTAACTTTTCGAACAATTTGTTATGTTTTTTTTTTCAATTTTTTCGCATTTTTTTTTTAATTTTTGGGTATCCGGGGAGGTGGAGGTATATATATTGAGTCAATTAAATTGTAGGAGCTCTCATGCAATGAGCATTTAATTATAACTATTAAGACACAAGTATGAGAATGCGAGTGTCTTATTAGTCATTGAGTGTGAGTTTATATTTTCAACGACTAATATAATAATGAAAAATCAGTACTAAGTACTTGTTGTACGAGTTGTCAAAATTGATACATTTCAAAAGTCACAGTCATCACAGTCTTTGATATTAATCGAATATTGATGCGACGAATGCATTTTGATTGGTTATAAATTCGTAACTTAATGAAAAATTTGTATCTTAATGATCGTACATTAGAGTAAAGATAATAAATGTCTACTGATTGAATCAATAAAATCATAACAGCTATCAATCAATGAGCATTTAATGATAGCTATTAAGATACATGTATGAGAATGCGAGTGTCTTAATAGTCATTGAATGTGAGCAGCATTCATTATATTTTCTAGGACCAATATAATAATGAAAAATCAGTACTAAGTACTTGTTGTACGAGTTGTCAAAATTGATACATTTCAAATGTCAAAGTCATCACAGTCTTTGATATTAATCGAATTGTGATGTGACGTTGCATTTTGATTGGTTATAAATTCGTAACTTAATGAAAAATTTGTATCTTAATGATCGTACATTAGAGTAAAGGTAATAAATGTCTACTGATTGAATCAATTAAATCATAAGTGCTATCAATCAATGAGCATTTAATGATAGCTATTAAGATACCAGTATGAGAATGCAAGTGTCTTAATAGTCATTGGATGTGAGCAGCATTCATTATCTTTTCTACGACCAATATAATAATGAAAAATCAGTACTAAGTACTTGT
>MU183542.1:145448-161005 GCA_016904865.1 Pissodes strobi
TTTCAATTATTTCGCATTTTTTAAAACATTTTTATTTTTATTTCATAATTAAAGCATTTTTTTTCTTTTCATTTTTGCCATCCCCCACCTCGTAGTTAAACTCCTTTGCCTTTTTTCGGCGAAAACCGCGTTTCTCTAATTTTTTTTTTGTTATTTTTTTTCTTATTTCGTTTTATAATTCTTTTATTAACTTTCCGAACAATTTTTTACGTTTTTTGGGGTATCCGGGGAACTGGGGGGTAAGGGTATAACCCCCCCCCCCCCCTCCCCAACTGACGACTCTGTGAAACGGGGTCATCGCTTGTCAGATTTTCAATCCGAAGCTCCGTTGTAGAGATATCGGCATCCAGTTTTCCTCCAGGATCCTCATTTTACCCTGGCTACATGTCCTCAAAATTTCAACCCTCCAGCTATAGTGGAACATGCTTAATTAAAGGGGCGTTTCAGTTCGATAACCGTTTCAACTTTGGTAAGCGTTTGATTTTTTCCGACTTTCCCTTGCTAAAGAAGTTTCACGTTAAAAAATGCGAAAAATGCATTGTTTACTTACGCAAAAGAAAAATATATTCCCATAAAAATCATAATTCTCTAAACATCGAAACTCGATGGCTTCTGTCAAATTTAAGAAATATTAATCCAACGTTGCCGGATTCTGCATGAAAAGTAACATTTGAGTAAATATCCGAAAATGTTTTTTTAACTTCTCGTCACCATACTGCAAATGCCCTCGGCTCGCTTCGCTCGCGCCAGAAAGAAAACCAATAAAAACGAATCCAAACTAACCTAAAGTAAAATGTTTCGGATATTAACTAAAGCCATTAGCAACGTCGCAAAATGCACGCTCGTAACGTGTCAAATCTCAAATCTATCAAAACGAACCAACAAAATGGCTGTCTGTTTAGCTTGGGTTAGTTGGTTTTAATAAATATTACCACTTTAATTAGGTTAATGCACGCCTGACTCCTATTAGGTTTCGGTCGATATTACGAACAGAAATTTTGTCACTTTTCCCATAAAGATAGAATAAAAACATAATATTTTAACACTTTTTTACCTTCTATAGAGGTGCGTTAACCTAATTTAAGTTAAAAAGTTAAGAAAACTCATGTATTCAGACATTCTCAGACAGCCATTTTGTTGGTACGTTTTGACAGTTTTGATAGCGCCTACGCGTGTATTTTGCGACGTTGCTAACTGCTTTAGTTATCCGAAATGCTGGTTTTCTTCCCGGAGCGAACAAAACGAGCGGAGGGCATAGCAAATGTGATGTATAACCATCCAAACTGACGCAAAGTTAAGAAAGCATGTTCAGTTATTGACTGAAATGCTATTTATTATTATCCGGCAACGTTGCATTAATATTTTCTAAATTTGACAGAACCGATGGAGTTTCGATACTTAGAGTTGCAAGTGTTAAAATATTATGTTTTTATTGAATCTTCATGGACAAAGTTACAAAATTACTGTCCGTAATATCGACCGAAACCAAAGCCCCTAATTTGTTACTGATATTTTTAATTAGATGTTTGGTGCCTTTTGTTTAAAATTAAAAAATCAAATTTCTTCTAGCACCTTTTGTTTCCGAATTTTAGAAATCTATGTTAAAGAAAATATTATAGGATTTATCCCCGTTTTGTGTTTGCTTCGGATCTTTGGGAAGCTGATGAGTCGTTATACGAAAGGTTTCTATGGATCATCACCTTCATTTCTTACATGATATTTATAATTTACATTTGCCGTAAACAAAAAACTAAATTTTCAGATGTTTATAACACAGTTAATTATTTGACAGGGCGAGAATATGGGCAATGAACGCCAATTGGGAAGATCTTTAGGGAAAACTAGATGATCTTCATAAATCCTACAAGCTATATGAAGATCATCTTCATGAACGGTTAAGTGTCAATGCCTTTCCTACCCTATTCTCGTCTCTTAAAGGTGGTCCACAGACAGGAAGAGTAACCCAAATACATTTAATCAGATTAATATATTAAAATAATATGCTGGGGTAGGCTCTTCATCTGTGTTTTTTTTTTGAAAATATATCCGTAACAAGATGCCTTTTTTTTCAAAAATCGAGTTGAAATACAGCAGAATGAATGTAGCATATCTAATTCCTTGAAATTCAGGAAAATGCCACGACCTTTGGGATTACCCCACACGCATTAAGCGGGGTTTCCCGTAAACTTCATTTTCGTCAGTTTAATTTTATCGGAGCCTCGTCTAGAGGCCCATTGTTAACTATGTACTTACTTGAAATGAACTAGTCGATGGAAGGGTTGCAGTAGCACTAAGGCGGTTTTGAGTTTGGACGACATTGCTGATACCAGTTTGCTGTCCTACACTGCTGTCGGCAACAATTAACTCATCGTCTGATATTCTGCAGCAACTGCAACACAGTCCCATTTTGAACTATTATAATAAAATTCGCCAACACTTACGTATTATTTATTGGAGAGCAAGCAGGTAAAGTGTAAACAAACGCTCTTATCGGAAATTGTGAACAATACGATAATGATAATGCGTCGTGATTGTTTCTTGATCATGTACAGCGTTGCCAACCTTATTTTTTGACGATGTTACCGACAGAAATTCTAAACATACTATTTTCAATTTTCTCCCATTTTTAGCTTTAAATGTATTTTTTTGCAATATTCTCAAGTTAATTCATGTTTTTAGAATGATTTGGATCTTAACCCTAAAAACCATTTTTTTTTGTTTGCCTATATACTTGTTTGTATTTCATTTTTGAAGTGAGAACTTCATAGGCGGATGCAGCAAACCGTATCACGTGTATTCGTGAGCGCGGCATTTTTTTTATTGTGTGATAAAGGCCAGATTGCGCTCACGTCGATGATGTAAACACGTTGATCAAACTTTACATTTTATTCTCGATTTTATTTGATTAAAAATAATTGCAGAGAGGTACTGAAAACTTATGGAACGCCGTTTTACTTTTTAATAGCTTAGAGTTTTGGCATTCATTATGATGGAAATGTAATATTTATGGATACCATTTTGTTGAATATCAATTTTCATTAATGCCTATTTCCATGATTATCCATTAATATCGTGATAAGGAAAACTAGGGCTATTTTTTGTCCTTTTCCAACACGTTACTGAAATTACTAAAATTTCCGAATTGATGCCAATTCTCGATAATTCTCGAATTAACTGAAATATATAAAGATGGATATCGGGAAAAAAATAATTCAATATTTTTATTACATAATATTATTTAATAATATTAATTCATCTACATTTTAAATGCAAGTGAATGGGAACCAAAGAAACGAGTTGCAAGGGGTGCAGAAGTAATAACTAGAAACGAGGTAATAGAAAGGCTACAAAAAATGGAAGAGAAAACCTCAAAGAAAATCAAGACTGGCAAGAAAAAAGACAAAAAGACTGAAGACGATCTCACAAAGAAAAAAATTCCAACCAAAGATTATGGAGGAGTCAGAGACTGATGATAATTTGTGTGAAGATAAACCTAATGCATCTCTGGATGGAATAATTGACGAAATCGAAAAAGAAGCTGAGGAATTTCGAGAAAATGTTCGGGAAATGGCAAACATGAGAGAAGCTGATTGGGGGCTAGTGAAATTTCCAGGAAAGAAAAGCGTCAAGCATCATGTTGGTCAGGTTTTGCCCGAAGATCCGGACACTCAAGACGACGAAGCGCGAATAAAGTTTGCCAGAAAAAAGTTTCTAGTCTCTGTTTTTAAGTTTCCATTGGTTGCTGATATCGGCCATATCTTAGAAACCGACATCATTAAGCTACTTCCAGAACCTAAGATCTGTAGGCTTGGTGTTATTTCCAAGATATTCTATTCAATAAGATTTATTTTTTCAAAATAGTCGGGTTTGTAACGTTTTTTAGAATAAAGGTTTTTTAATTTTGTAAATAATTTTAATACGAACAACGCTCCCTTGCCCCAATTTAAAGGTATTGCAATATAATGGAGAATATTCACCTAGTGAATGCCCCACATGTTATGGGGATTATTTGAGTACAAAAAGTATTTATATGTGAAGAATAACTTTTCATTCAAAAATCTAATATTTTGTTAACACAACCCGTGGACATAGGTACTGTATTTTAAAAATACACTCCAAATTGGTATAGCTAAGGATCTGGTCACGAGGAAATGGTCTAGCGTTGTATGTAAATGATAAAGTTAAATACAAACATGTTTGAAATATCTTACTTAACATAGGTACTTGATTGTTTCCAGCTCCAAATTAACCTGCAAGCCAGCCAACCACAACCGTTCCCGTCCATTGAGAGCAACGGCGCGACGCCGTCGCCGCTCGAGGATGACATCGACGCCGCACTAAACAATCTGCAGAACACCCTGGAGGGTTCCAGCATCAGTACCCAGTCGAACAACATAACATCCGTACCCGAGTTAAAAGATCAGTTGAGGTTTTTGAAGTAAGTAGTTTTCACTCTGCACTGACATTATTATGAATCACTTGCGCCTAAAACTAAATATATGTTTGTGTGTGCTTTCCTGGCGTCAGCATCGCCGGCATATTAAGGGACATTGAGACGTTTCCAGGTCGGGATAATTTCGTTGATTATCACCGATCCGTTAACAGATCTATTAAAGTAGGTAATTGTGATGTAAATGAAGCGATGATATTAGATCATCAGTTAAAACTCATTTGACAGCATCCCATGTAATTTAGCTTACAAAACAAATTTGACACAAATGGTGAGTCAAAATAATATTATTTATTTAATTAATAAGGAAACTGTAATGGTTTTTCAGGCCAAAACGTTTTACCCTGAAAGCTTACAAGAAGTACTGGTTCACGTGTCGCGACCTCCATCTATACATGTACAAGAGCCGCGAGGACATGGTGCACAATATAAACTGCGTCATGAACATCAATCTAAAAGGTTGCGAGGTGACGCCCGACGTGCACATCAGCCAGAACAAGTACGTCATCAAGTTGGAGGTGCCAAGCGCTGACGGAATGTCCGAAATGTACATACGATGTGACGATGTAAGTAGTCTTGTGGTCTATGTTTCGTATAGTGGTTATCAGCCTCCAGGTAGTTGACAATGGCTAATTAAAATCAAATCAGGGATCGACCATTGATTCGGGTTCAAATGCTCGTATGGTTGTTGCCACTGAGAGGATGCCTCATGTTGTCACGCCTCTTAAGTGTAGCTATCTGCTTTTTGTTGTTGTAAATTATTTTTATGGGTTGGAACAATATTCAAAACGTTAATAGTAGTCTTAAGTAGTGTTAGAGATATAATATGGTCATTGATATCGCGCCTCACTAGACTAAGGAAAAGCGTCCTCTTTAGTAGGTACCTCACTCCAATAAGTTGTCAGTTTCAGTACATTTTGAAATAGTCATCTTAGCAAATATGTCAACAATGTCAATACATTCACAATAGAGTTATCCAATAAATAAAATGTCAGCAACATTATTATTAGGTGGTACATACATAACTCTAATGTCAATGTGTTTGAATGTTTTACTATTCTCAAAGCTCTCAGTAGAACAAAGTACACCTTGATTGTCTAACATTAAAGTAGATTTTACATTTTTAACACAGAAATAATCACAAACACCTTTCAAGTAAATTAGTTCGGTCGCTGTCATTGCACTAGCTAGATATTCTGATTCGAAACTTGATTGAGGCACTTTGCTTTTTGGACATCCATGATACTAAGTCTTTATTGTAAAAAATTGCATAACCGTTGACACTCTTTCTGTCTAAGTGGTCACCTCCCCAGTCGGCATCACCGAATGCTAGAAGTTCAGGTTCATTTTGATTCTTCTGATATATCAGTCCCATATTCATAAGATACTACAGGTATTGCAGGATTCTCTTAGCAGTAACCCAGAGTTGTGTTGTTGGTTTGTTCAAGAATCAGCTCAAAAATATTACCAAATATGAAATATCTGGTCTGCTGATTGTTGCAATATACAATAGTGACAATACTCGACGACGAACACAGTCGGTGGTGGTGTTTTTTCTTTTGATTCGTTAATATCGTTCGTTTCGGTGTTTCCCGGTTATTTTAATTGTAAAATTTTGCACAGTGTTAAATTGCATCACCAGCTATCCTTCTCTAATCTTTTAAGTTTGTTTTAATCATAATTTGGTAGTTAACGTACGTTTTCTTTCCTGTTTCGTGCCTGCATTCCGTATCGTAAAAGGTGCAAAAACCGTAGTTCCAAACATTAATAAGACCTACCTATAGTGCGTTTCATCTGCACACCTCAGTGCTTTCCGTGCATTTTGATTTCGGTCCAGCTATAGTTGGTTTCACCTCGATGATTCATCAACGCTGGTCATGGCATGCTCAAAGTGTGAGGCTGTGCTGAATGATAAGGAGGTAAAATATAGGATAATTTGTGATTTCTGTGGAGCAGTGAATTGTTTATCATGTTCCAATTTCACTACCTCAGAAGCCCAAGTCACGCAGTTAAAGAGTAGAACAATGTTGTATGCCTGTAGAGATTGTGTAAGTGTTGTTAAATCACACAGTAAGGAGGCGCAAGGAGACAACATATCCAGCATGAAGCAAAAACTGCAGGATGTTTTTAATTCAATGTACAGTAGGCTCTCTAATAAGCTAAATCAAAAGGTCGATGGTTTAAACAACTCAATTTCGGATAAATTCGCTCATGTCCACAGTCAGTTGGCTGCTTTCGGCACCAAACAGGATACCTGTATGGGCGTACTGAGTGACGTATCCAGCGATATCTCCTTAATAAAAAGCAATGTTACTAATTTGAATATTTCTAAACGCACTTCACTTCAAGAACCTGCCGGTGTACTGGAAAATAGTAGCATGGTTGCTACCACAAACAGCAGCAACAATAATAAGGGCATGGATGCATGCGCTCCTAGAATACTTGAACTTGAACGCAGAAACTCAGAACTTCTCAGGAGGATGGACTTTTTGGAGAAAGAACTACAAGGGTTAAAAACTCAATTGTCCATTGCTAACACCAGTGTAGTGCAGCAAATGCCAACAGGTGAGCTGAATTTTCCATTGCCTGGCGTGGTCCATAAACAACATAAACAAAATAAAGAATCATCATTAAAAGGAAAGTCTTTACAGGGAACTCCTCAGGTTTCTGCAGGTTCATCTTCCCAGAGGGGTACACAGCAGCCAATTATAGGTACAAGTAGTAATGGCAGTGGCCGTCTTACAGCTGCCGAAAGACGGCAATGGCTGTATCTTGGTCGATGCGACCCTAACACTACTGAAGAGAATATACTGGAGTATGTCAAGGATCAGCTGCTGATTTCTGATGTAAAATGCTTCGTCCTTGATAAGAATGAGAATGTGGCGTCTTTCAAGATTGGCGTCAAGGAGTCAATTCTTAGTGGATTACTTGACCCGAACCTCTGGCCTGCTGGTACAGCAATAAAGGAGTTTTGTCCCCGGCGCCCTTTTAGAACCAATAACGGAACTGGAAATTTTCAGCCTGGAGGAGGGGTGGATCAGCGTCACTAGAAGATGTAACGGTTCTGTACCAGAATGTTCGAGGTCTAAAAACAAAACTTAGTGACTTTCTGTGTGCAACTCTTGCTTAATCGTACGGTTTAATAGCCCTAACTGAGACTTGGTTGGATGACACGATTAGTGACTCTGAATTTCTTGACGCGCGTTATGTGGTTTACCGGACGGACAGAAACTCTGATAATAGTAGCAAAACTCGTGGTGGTGGTGTTCTGCTCGCTGTCAATAACGCTTTTTAAGTCTCGACGCCTAACTTTCAACAACCCTGCAGTGGAAGAGGTGTGGGTGTCCGTGACAATTGGGAACCGGGTGTACTGTATGGGTTGTGTGTATATTCCTCCGTCTATGGATATGACGTACTATGAGTTGCATTTAAAATCGGTAACTCAAGCTTGTGAATTATTTGACAATGTATTCGTCATAGGCGATTATAATCTTTCACACATAACTTGGTGTTTAAATGAGGACCTCTTAGGTTTATTACCGGAAAATGTAAGATCTGTTAGGGACGCTTTATTGTGTGATTCTACTGCGTATTTGGGTCTATCCCAATATAATGATATAACCAATGTTAATAATGCTATTTTAGACTTATGTTTCGCAAATTCAAATCAAATCAAATCACTCAATTGCTAGATGCGGTGGTTTAGTCAATTGTGATCCTTACCATCCGGCGTTAGAGTTGTCTTTATCTCAGAGTGAGAGGGCATGTTTGAGCCCTGCAGATTGTGTCTGTTATGACTTCGAAAAAGCCGAATTTTGCGTGATTAACAATTACTTTCTTAATTTTGACTGGCTCTCAATTTTAGATGATGACATGGATATTTCTGTTCTGTAGTGTACGAGTGTTTCAATATGTTCGTACCTCTAAAACGGCGCCGCTTTGGTGAACGTTTTCCTGTCTGGTTTTCGAATACCTTAAAGAATAAAATACTTGAAAAGAAAAAGCACAAAGAATTTTTAAGATCTCAAATTGTATTGCTGATTATGATTCTTTCAGTGTGCTGCGCAACCAATGCAGGGTTCTAACTAGGGAATGTTACGATCAATACATAAAGAATACTGAAAACTCTATTTCTTCCAATGTAAAGTCTTTTTGGAAGTACATAAGAAATCAGAGGGACCAGGGTACAGTTCCAGGGGAAATGTTTCTTAATACAAGCAGTGCCAATAATGGCGTTAATATTGCGAATCTCTTTGCAGAGTTTTTTGCATCTGTGTACAATCCGAAAAGACTATCAAATAATATATCTGTTTTGAGTGAGAATGATATTATCTCTAAAATCCCTTTAACCGCCAGTGACTTGGAAAGGTTGTTGTCTGAGGCTGATATAAGTAAGGGGCCTGGTTCTGATGGCATCCCAAATCTCGCTCTGAGATCATGCTCTCGTACCCTCTACATTCCTCTAATGCACATCTTCTCACAATCCCTTGCTACTGGTCTTTTTCCTGAAGTCTGGAAACTATCCTACGTAACTCCTATACACAAATCTGGTAGCAAGGGAGATGTGAGTAACTATAGGCCTATTAGTATTATCTCTGTTTGAGCGTCACGTTGAGAGGCATCTCTCGTACACGTTTTCTAACATAATCCTGAGTCAACATCATGGTTTTATTTCTGGTAGGTCTGTAGATACAAATTTATTTCTTTTTACAAACTGTATTAATAGAACATTTGAGGAGAATTGTGAGACCCATGCTATATGTACTGATTTCAGTAAGGCTTTTGACAAGGTTAACCACAGTTTGTTGCTCTCGAAGTTGGCATGTTATGGGTCTCCGGGTCTTTATTCTCTTGGCTGAAATCATACTTATCTAACAGAAAACAGCAAGTGAAAATTGATGGTTATTTGTCAGTACCTTTCTGTTCCACCTCTGGTGTGCCTCAGGGATCCCGTTTGGGGCCATTTCTTTTTAGTTTATTTATAAATGATCTTGGTGTTTGTCTGTCATCACATTTCTTAATGTTTGCTGATGACATGAAATTATTCTGTCAAGTATCATCCATTCAGAATGTATTGATAATGCAGAATGATCTGTGTTTGATTTCTGACTGGTGCCAGCGCAATGATATGCTGCTCAATATTAAAAAATGCTTTTTCATGAGGTTTAGTAGGCTTCTATGTAGACTTCCTGTCCAATATCATATAAACGATATTCCAGTTAAAGAAGTATCTATAGTCAGGGATCTCGGTGTTTAGTTGGACACTAAATTGACGTACACTGAGCATTTCGAAATTATTGTTGGCAGGGCCAATAGAATGTTGGGATTTATTAAGAGGTCTTGCAGAGATTTTACTGGTGTGAACGCATTAAAGGTACTATATATGTCACTTGTTAGATCTATTCTGGAATTCTCTTGCATTGTGTGGTCTCCATATTATCAGACCCACATAAATAGACTCGAACAGGTACAACATAAATTTATTAAATTTGCAAAGTACAAACTTCTCCTTCAAAACATTTATCTTGGTGAAGAGCAGACTATGTCATACCTGGGATTGATTTCATTATCCTGTAGGAGGGAATACTTCGATGCCTGTTTTGCTTTTAATATTATCAATGGTTTCATAAAAAGCCCCGAGTGCCTGAAACTCTTTCAATTTCACATTCCTACTTACCGAACACGAAGTAAAACACTTCTTCACATACCTTACTGTAGAGCGTGGTACTTGCTGTTCAGCCCCATCAATAGGATTTCAGCTAATGTAAACAAGCATTGTGAAAGGCTGAATTTCTTTAATAGTTCAAAGGTCCGTTTTAAGAGTGAGGCTAAACGGATAATTTTAGATTAGTTTAGATTAGTGTAAATGTAATAACTAATTACTTACTTGAAAATGTTGATACGTTGATGAATAAATAAATAAATCAGTTCTCGGTATGGTACATTGTTTATTATTTCCCCGGGCTCTACTTGAAAATTGGACTCCATAGATGTCATTACTGGTTTGCACTCCTTCAGGTTAAACTTTTTCAACATCTTGTTGATTAGTGTAGTCTGGTTTATGCACTTCTTGTGGTCTATGGTCCGTGTTTGAGAATTCCCAAATTTTTAGCACTAAATTCTGCTTCTAGTTCTTTCTTTTGACTGTTGGTTCTTGTAATGATTATGTCGTCTACCCATATTAACAACCACACATTATCTCCTGTCTATGGAAAAAAATAATGTCTGGATCTTGTTAAGTTGTTTCTATCTGTAAATTATTTCATTCCACATTCTAGGTGATTCTCTCAGTCCATATTATGAAGCCTTCTTTAATTTCAACACGTCACAGGTTTGGTTTATTTTGACATCATCAGGGATTTTCAGATAAATGTTAACATTCAAATTACCATGAAGGAAAGCTGTAGGGATGTCAAGTTGAAATATATCCCAGTTATTCTGTATACAGTGCACAATAAACATTCTTATATTTTGATACCTTGATACTGGTCCATAAACATTGTAATGAATTTCTTCTTGATAGCCTTTAGCCATTAATCCATTCTGCTTAGTTGAAAATACCCAACATGTATCTACGGCGATTTTCCCTTCTGCCAATTTAGCTGGTTCCCAGGTACCACATTTCTCATGAGCCTTAAGTTCTTTGCATATAACTTTCTTCCAGTCACTGCCAGCTTGCACGGCTTGATTATAATCTTTCGGTTCTTCACCTTTAGTCATAAAACAATAGGCATGATACAATTCATAGTCGGTAAATCTTTGGTGCAATTCCCCTTCTCTTATCTGATTGTTGCTCTTTCTGCTCTACAACTTCACTGTTTTCTTCATATCATCTCGATTATTCATATCCCCTAATTGCATATCACAATTTCTGATATCTTCACTAAGCTTGGATCTCTTGGCATTAACAAGTCCTGGGCCGGATGAAGTGCCTACAATATTTCTTAAGAATTGCTGTTTTAATCTCTCCAGACCTTTTTACCATATCTTCAATCCCTCTCTCTAAACTGGAATATTCCCAGATTATTGGAAGGAAAGTTTTCTGAAGCCAATTTTTAAGTCGAGTAACAGGTCTCCAGTAACAAATTATCGTTCTATACATCTTAAGTGCGATTCCCAAGGTTTTTCAGAGTTTGGTTTGCGACTTTTTGTCCCCTCTACTTGAGTCTCTTCTAATCGATCAACAATTCGTAAATCAACTCAGTTAAATCTAAGCTCATGTGGATTTTCGGTCGAGTGCCTTGGAAGAAGGTCGGCAGATTGATACAATTTACACTGACTTTTCCAAGGTGTTTGACAGGGTAGGGTCTTGGTTCATAAGTTCGGAAGGTTTGGTATTGGTGAACCTTTCACCAATCTTCATTTATTCTCATCTTCCTCTTTGTTTGCTGATACCTCTTGATTGTTTTTTGTTTTTTCTTTGTCACAAAAAATACCTCTTCTTCCTCCGGGTCCTTTCTTTCATCTGATGTCATATTCGCATGTCCTCTCCATCCTTGTCCATATTTATGCCCCCTACCTCTTCTGGCAAAGCCTCTATATGTTCCTCTGTATGAACCTTGACATGAACTTTCTATTTTTTTAAGTGCTTTGGACAGTTCTTGTAAAAATGTCCCGTTTAACCACACTTATAACACTTATTTTTATTTGGAATATTTGAATATCAAATAAATCACAATTTTTATCTTTCTCCATATCGGGCTGCGAGTCCTTGAAACAGTTCTGCATCTAGAAGTCGACTTTTCACGAATTCCAACGTGGTTGCTGTGGAAACTGGCTATTGCTGTTATGACATTATCATACTTCTCGGGCATTGTTAATAACAAATAACAAACTTTGTCTGACTCATCAAAGGTTCCTCCTTCTAGCTCTCTTAGAAGCAATTCCACTGTCAAAAAATTATCCTGAAGATCTTCTCTGGTGCATTACAACTTCAATAACCTCTTCATAATAAAAAGCTTTAAGAAAGTGCTCCTTCTTTCAAAAACATTCTGTAGAGATTTTAACATGTCACGGGATGTTTCGGAATCTTTATTATACTCAATATATTTGTCTGACATGCATTGTACAATGATACAGTTAGCTTTTGTATCTATCTTTTCGAATTCTACCTTCTTTTCTGTCGTAAAAGTTGCGTATTCTTCATCAGTAACTCCAAGTACCTGCTTTACTCCTTTTTTGGACAACATTATTTCCACTATTGGAATAATTACTACTTGTTAGCTGTGGTGAAGGTAATACTGATGTTATTTTTCACTTTTTTCTATATTTACCTACACATTTACAGTTTTTTTCTTCTGAAGCTAATCTAGCCTTCAGCTTCTGACTTTATTGAATTATTATTAGAAAATAACATCACTTTCTAATTTTCGACCACTATGCCCAATTTCACTGACCCTTTCACTTTCTACTGAGCCCATAACCTATTGAAATTATCTTTGTTATTTTCTAATAATTTCATAGAAGGAAAAATAAAACACGTTCCCTTTACGAATAACTACTACGAGTGAGATTTATTAACATACAAATATATGGAGCGCCATCTATTAATCATTAGTTGTAACATACATGGCTGCGTTTAGGAATTGGCTGTAGGAACAAGGTTTTCAATAAATACTAGGTACCCACCAAGTCAATGTCTTAGTATATACATGGATTATTAAAATGTATTTTAGAAAAGGTTCAACCATTGTTTAAGGATATAAATAATGGTTCAACTTAAATTAATAACATTAGTACTGCATAAACTGGTCACGTATTGGCCTGAACATCCATGGCATACCTTGGATTTAATACTCTATTGCGTAGAACACTATTTATTTATATATTCACGTCAGAGCATCTAGCATCAATAAGGTCCAAACTATGGAACATGTGGTGCCCACTTACACATTCCTAACTGCAGCAGCCTTTAGTCATTATATAATCCTGTTAAGAAAATGGCAAAAAATGTATGCGAGTCTCTGAACTCTGCCTCACTAAGCTCGAGGCATGGGCATTTGCTTACCGGTCCACCATACGATGGTCCCATAGCTGATAACGGTGAGAGCTACAGCAGTATAAATTCAATGGTGGTACTTCGGCTGAGGCCCCATGTCCTTCTAAAAGCTCTTTTACACGCCCATAGAGCATTACTCATCTTAATGTGGCTGCCCACTTAGAGTTGAGTATGACCCTAAAATATTTAGTTTGGGTTAGTTTGGGTTAGTGCAACAAGTTTAGATATATTGAAAGTGTAATTCTTTTTAATAAACTAATAAATATCAGAAGTATCCTTCCTGCTGGAAATTATTTCTTTATTGTTTATCTCCTCCAATTTACTGCAATATTAACCAAATTGTTATTGTATATGCCTTTAAGGCCAAGTAAATATACATTAGTCCATTTATTTATTATTTGATGGTTGTCTATTAGGAAACGCAATATTCAAGGTGGATGGCTTGTTGTCGGCTAGCAGCCAAAGGACGATCGCTCGCAGACAGTTCCTATGAAACGGAGAAACAAACCATTTTGGACTTCCTCAATCTCCAGAGGAGGGCGGAAGAGCCGGTGATCAATCCCAGCAGTCTGGATATCCAAGTGGAGGATTTCATTTCACCGAAGTATTTGAAAAAATCGAGGGGAAAGGTTAGAGAATTAAAATTGAAATTAGAATTCGTTTTCATATTGTCTATGACTTATTAAAATAAATAAATTGCTTTTCAGCTTACGCACAGGATATTGGAAGCCCACACAAACGTGAAAGATCTGTCACTGGTGGATGCAAAGATGAACTATATCAAGGCGTGGCAACTTCTGCCCGACTACGGCATTACATTATTTGTTGTCAAGTTTATGGACTGTAAAAAAGAAGAGCTATTAGGTAAGCTTTCTACCCTTCGCTGAATATGAGGGGAGAAATTAGTAGTGATAAAATTGCTCAATTTACTGAAATAACGTTATTTAACAGGTGTGGCCTATAACCGTATCATGAAGATGGACATCAATTCCGGAGACCACCAGAAGACCTGGAGGTTTAACACAATGAAAGCCTGGAACATAAACTGGGAGATTAAACACATGATGGTCCAATTCGAGGAAGGCAACATTGTCTTCAGTTGTCAGTCAGCTGATTGCAAGGTATTTTTAAAATAATTACTTTAATGGAATTTATTGAACTGTGGAATTTTTTGATTACGGTTTAAGCCTAGACTAAATCCATGAATTAGTTTAGTTTTGATAGCGGCAATTCTCTACTAATTCTTAGGCACAAGCTCCTGGATACTTCCTCATCGTGTGTGTTCTATATACAATAATGTATCAAAGAATATTAAGGAACCATCGACTTTGGATTGCTAAAGTTATTTGTACACGTTCAGACATTTCCAAGCCTCAGATATGTAAAATAATAACATTAATTAGCAAGTATATTTGGCCTGGTTTTAAAACGATTGTTGACTATTCGTGATCATATAAGATCGATTTCTTGTTCTCATTAATAGTAAACATTGCCGGGATTGTTTGGAATAACATTGGATACTAAAAACTTTTGACTGACATCAATTATATTAACTTTAATGATTACTGGATTTGGATATTAATATTTTTAGTTATTATTGTCCCTCCCAGGTTATGCGCATTTTCTAAGAAGGATAATGATTGATTAATAACCTGACTATTTTTTCGATGTAAATTAACTCACATAAGCTGCTTAGTAGGGACCAATTTTTAATGGTTTCGTTTTACTTATTATCTAAGGTATATACGGTAAGTAGAAAGGAGTTTTATTATAAGAAGAAACCAGAAGCAAGAAACGATACACTAGGGGAATACGTCGAACTGGACCAAGGGGAGAAGTAAACTAAGAAAAAAAACCGTAACTAAGTAATTGAGAAATAACCAGAAACTAAGTAAACGCAAAGAAACTAAGAAGTAACCAAAAGCTAAGCAAATACAAAGAAACCAGAAAGTAAGAAGAAATCAGAAACCAAGCAACTAAGAAGAGGATATAGAGAACGATAATACAAAAAAATACGAAACATATGAATATACAATTAGTTATACAGGAGGCCGAAAAGGAATGTAATGAAATTAAAAGTAGTGAATGTATGGACGAGAAGGAAGACTT
>MU183542.1:161405-192419 GCA_016904865.1 Pissodes strobi
AAATAATACATTTGACGGTTCGTTTAATTTAAAATATGCTTTTTTATCGTCTAAAATCCGTTTAAAATGATTTTAAATGCAAAATTGTATAATAATACCGCCTAGCGGCAAGAATCGGTTTACACATTCCGTCCCCACATCTCCGTCCCCCCCATTTCCGTCGCATTTGCCGAGATTTACCCTCATACCGCCGCGTAAGATGTTTACACATCAATAAGCCAACATAAAGATAGAATAGAGAATCGTGGATAGAATAAAGAAACATAGATTTAAAAAAGACAGAATAAGGAATCATTGAACATGGAGCAATTAGAGTTGATATCATATTTATAGAAAACACACGCTAAGACATAGAAATGAAAACATAAATAAATATGAAGATGCAGCCGTAAAACAGAAGTATAGCATTCTCAATATACATTCAGACCAACTCGGCAATCATCAGCTTCGATCTCGCAAAGAGCATCTAATATAAGTAATACGTAAAACATAAGTATTAAAAGTGTATCTATCATGTTATGAATACTAAGCGTGCAGCTTGTGACACGTGGTGGAGGTCGTCGTTCTGATCTGTGGTTCCCTTGAAAGTATTTCTAATTTGTGTTGAATTTATGAGGTCTAATTTGTTCACTTTATATTATGCTTAATTTGGTTGTACTTTAATTTAACCGACTTTGTTTACTTTTCACTGACGTAATTTAAGGAGGTGTGAACTTGATGCCAGTAAGCGTTTGCCTCTGGAGTACTATGAACTGGACCAAGTTGTCGTTTACTCGGTTTGCACGTTCTTTTATACTAAAATTTGTTGAATGTTTCCTGATTGTTTTTAAAACATGTTTAGATAATAAGTAATAATAATAATAATCATAATTTATATTGCCAAAAATATACACAAATTACATTGAGTCGTCATTGGAAATACAAAAAAAGACATGAAAAAATACATAAGTTAAGAAAAAAAGGAAAACAAAATAAATGGAATAATAATATAATAGTATGGTAGATTACATAAAGGAAAAAAAAACAGAATATTTAAGTCGGATACGGAAACATACAACACAACATGTCAATACAAAAAATGCATTCGAATTCAGTACAAATAATGTAAAAATATGTATACAAATAACAGTGTACAGATAATCACATGTACGAACAATAAAAAACAATTAAAGCACAAAAAAAATAATGAATATCAGTAGTTAATAGACAGCATTCTATTTACTTGTCAGAGTGGCAGTATGTATCTGTACAAAGATTTACAAATCCATATACTCGTCAATCGTATAAAATGCCTTAGTAGCAATAGCAAGGAAATGTTTTACGGGTCATGATGTATTTCTGTTACATAGTAGAGATGCATTCAATTATCAAGCGCCCTCCAGAAAGATAGGCAAACCATTACAGAACTTCAATCTAAAGTGGACTTAATTTCCCAATCTACTCAGTCTCTTCAAAAGAAAGTTACTACCTTAGAACGATCAGGTTTGGAGAGCAATGTCAACTCTTCATGTATCCCTGAAAATGTGGACAACCTGTGGTCTGAGTTCCAGGACCCTTAGAATAGGGCCAAAAATGTTATGGTGTTCAATCTTCCAGAGAAGAATGATGATGTCACTGATATAAACTCCTTACTCAAGATTATTACTAACAAACCACCTACAGTTGTAAATTTTTCCAGAGTTGGAAACAGGAATGCCAAACGTGCTCGTGCCTTAAGACTTACTTTTGATTCTTCTAGTAATGTACAGTCTTTAATAAGACTCCGAAGGAATCTTAAAGGCCATAACGTGTACATAAATTTCGGAACGGACAAGATTCTCACAAAAACCTTCTAAATATATATTATCAAAATGTACAGGAGCTTCGAACAAAGTTTTCTACTCTTTTATGCAATGTGGCCATTAACGACTATGATGTGATTATGCTGACTGAAACTAATCTTAGTACAGACATCTCGGATGGCCAACTTGTTCTGGATAACTACAGAATCTTCAGAAAAGATCGTTCTATTGAAATTAGTGCAAAAAAACCATGGGAGGCTCACTAATTGCGGTGCATAAAAAACTGCCAGCTCGTTTAATCCCACTGCTGCTGTTCTGAAGCAAATGTATGTTTCTGTTGGAGATCACAGGGCTGAATGCATTCTTGGGTGTGTCTATCTTCCCCCCAATTCTCCTACTCAGGATTATGTATGTGCTGGTGAATGTATTGACCACAACCGAGATATGTATCCTGATACAGATACATTGCTGCGGATTTTAACCTTCCAAAGGCTGAATGGAGGATGGAGGATGCTGGATCCTTAACTACTCCCTGCACTGATGAATATGTTACTCCTCAAGCTGTCCAGGCCATTGCAGCTATGTCGGACCTCTGTGCATTTAATGGACTTTTTCAGTCAAACCATATTCCTAATGCCAATAATAGAATTCTTGATTTAGTTCTAGCTTTTAAATTTGTTAAAGTAACAGCATGTGATCCTCTTGTTAAAATTGACAATCACCATCCACCTCTTAATTTCCCAATTTTATTATCTAACATAATTCTGTCAGCCTCCAAGCTAATACTTTTTATTTTGATTTTAAATCATCCATTTTTTCATTTATAAATGACTATCTGTGAACTATTCAGTGGAAGGCCCTTTTCTGTGACAGGGAGATGCAAGACATGGTGAACATTTTTATGACATTGTTTATGGTGTCATAAATGAACTGGTACCTATCAAGAAGGTTTCTAGTAGAAAATTTCCTATATGGTTTAGTCAGGGTCTGATTAATCTTACATTTCAAAAAAAATTGGCTCATAAAAAATGCAAATTAAATAATACAGCAGCTAATTATGAGGTTTTTACAAGTTTGAGGTCCCAATGTAAGACACTTTCTAGATACTGTTACAATTCATATGTTTATAACATTGAACATTCTTTGAATGATAGCCCGAATCAGTTTTGGAATTTTATCAATTCCAGGCGTGGTTCATCTTCTATTCCTTCTAAACTTCATTTGGATGATGATGAGTCTGAAAAGGGCCCTGGGGTGGCTGATCTGTTTTCTAGGTATTTTAGCTCTGTATACTCTGTGAATCAGTCTGTTTTCCCAGAAGGACCTTCTCTAAACAATCTACATGTCTGTGATTATTCAATTACTATATCGGATGTCTACTCTGAGCTAGCTGCACTGAATATTTCAAAGGGGCCTGGCCCAGATGGTATACATCCCGTATTTTTGAAGAATTGTGCTTTTATCCTGGCATTACCTATTCAAATTATATTTAATAAATCCCTAGATAAGGGTTACTTTCCTGACTTCTGAAAAACCAGTTTTATTATTCCTATCCATAAATCAGGCGATAATTCCGATGTTAGAAATTACAGACCTATCAGTATTATTAGTGTAATTCCCAAAATATTTGAAAAACTTGTTACTAGGTATATTTTAGTTCTGTATTTACCCCTTTAATAATCAATGAGCAGTTTGGCTTTTGTCGAGGCCGTAATACTGAACTAAATCTACTAAACTATTCTTCTACTATTGTTCAGGCCTTGGAGCTGGGTTTGGAAGTTCATGCTATATATATACAGACTTTAGCAAAGCTTTCGACAAAGTGCCACATAATATTCTACTCAGTAAACTTAAAACCCTTGGTGTTTCCGGTGCACTACTTAATTGGGTGCAGAGTTATTTAATCAATCGTACACAGCTGGTAAAGATTAATAACTTTCTGTCAGATGAGATTACTGTAACTTCAGGGGTCCCTCAGGGATCTCACATTGGGCCTTTGTTGTTTATTATTTTCCTTAATAATGTTTGCATGTGCTTTGGAAAGAGTCAGTTTTTGTTTTTTGCAGACGATCTAAAACTTTTTAAGGTTATATCTAATCTGGATGACAGTCTGGGCCTTCAACATGATTTGGATAAATATGTAGAGTGGTGTGTCCTAAATGGCATGGAATTGAATGCAAACAAGTGCAAACTTATGATATTTTCCAAAAAACGTAATAAAACATCTTATGACTATGCCATTTCGGGCAACACTCTTTTGCAGTCTGAGTCCATCTCAGCCCTTGGGATTACTCTTGATTATGAACTCTCCTATACTGACCACAACACATCCATTGTTAATAGAGCTTTGCGGATGTTGGGTTTTATTAAGAG
Organism: Pissodes strobi; assembly: GCA_016904865.1. Classification (NCBI taxonomy): domain Eukaryota; kingdom Metazoa; phylum Arthropoda; class Insecta; order Coleoptera; family Curculionidae; genus Pissodes; species Pissodes strobi. Next base: position 165,560 of record MU183542.1, read on the forward strand.
AAATACTGCAGATTTTCATAACATGCATGCTCTTAAAATCCTTTATTGCAGTCTGGTTAGAAGTCACCTAGAGTATGCTTCTTCTGTCTGGAATCCTCATTACGATATTCATATTTCAAGAATTGAGAGAGTGCAGAGAAGGTTCTTGCAATACATAAACTTTAAATTCTTTAATAATGATTTAGATTATGAAGGCTTGCACCAAAGATTGAATTTGATGCCACTATCAACTAGAAGAGCACTGAGCGATGTTCATCTTCTTTATAAAATCATTAATTCTGTTGTTGATAGCCCCCATTTAACAAGCCAAATCAATCTCTATATTCCACAATTTAATAGTCGCCAGTCTTTCCATGTAACCTTTCATAGAACAAACTATGCTAAATACTCATTTTTTCCTATATCCTTATCCCTTGCAAATCATACATCTCTTGACTTTTTCTGCAGCCCCAAACAATTCTCTACTCAATTAAAATACTTAGACTTGGCAGGCTTGTAGATCTTATGTACTTACTTGTTTTTGATGGGAGTTTGAGAGGACTACTCTTTGGTTGTTGATTTAATTTTGATGTTTTATTTTATTTTTTTAATTTCTACTGGTTTTGGGTAATTTAGTGATGTATTTAAATAACATATGATTATTTTTATTGCTGTTGATTAGGTTTTTAGTGTTATTGTTACATTACATTCTATCAATTTAAATGTTTTTTGTAAAAAATGGATTTTGTCCGTAATAAATAAATAAGTAAATAAATATAAATTGTCTTTTCCATGTTTAGGATCAGTTCATTCTACCTACACCATACTTGCGTATCGCTACATATACTCGTTACATTTTTGTACAATTCAGACTATTGACACCAACAACTATAGTTGTGTCGTCCGCATACATGGTAACTTGTCCACATCCAAAATTCAGAGGCAAATCATTCACATACATTAGAAACAACAATGGACCCAGCACTGAGCCTTGAGGGACCCCAAGCTCTATCCATCTTTCCTCAGACTGGACACCACCATATTTAACAGTCATTCTTTTGTCTCTATATATATAATAATTATCTTTCAAGATCAAGTTTAAACTTTAGACTGATTGTTCTTTTTTATACCAGAATTATTAGTATTATTGATATTCTAACATCTGAACTGACCTAAAAAGACGAATATTTTGAATATAATTAATTAGCTTACGTAAAATTTCACTTTTTTTGCAGGTGGTGCACGAGTTCATTGGTGGTTATATCTTCTTGTCCACGAGGTCGAAAGACGCCAGCCAAACATTGAACGAAGAATTGTTCCACAAGTTGACTGGAGGCTGGTCTTAAACAATGCGGTTTAAAGTAAGAAATATGACCTTTTATCGATTGGGAGAGGAAGGAAAAGTATATTTTTTCAGCGATGTTAACTGACGAAATTAAATGTATTTCTCTTTATGGCATTGTGCCCCACTTCGGATGTACATATCGACATATCTTAGATTACCAAAAATCTCATTTAATTTCATTTCAACATTTAGGCATTTGCCGACTTCTTATGGCAATTTTATTAGCCTTAACATTTTTCCCTTCAATGCAGATAACTTTCAAGATATGAATTATTTATTCTGTATTTGTCACACATGGTTTTAAAAGTTATTTATATTCTCGTATAAAAATAATCATTCTTTGAGAGCCTATATGAAAATGTTGTATTGAAGATGTTTCTCTCTAATTTTGTTAATGAAATTGTATAGAAATATTAACTTTAATGCTTCCTGCCCGAGAAAGTCAATATTGTCAATGCGCGCGCTCACTTCTGTCGAATTTTAAGTGATACAACTTAGCATGTATTGCATATTATTATTTTTCATTGTCTTTTCGTTTTTATTAAAGGGTATTTGTGTTAGGATGCCTCTTTAAGGCTTATGAAGATTAGATGCTGTATGTTAATAATAAAATGTCTGCAAATACTTACATTTTTACATACATACGTATCATGATCTTGGCATCTTTTATAAAATTGACTTTAGATTTTGTAGCCAAAAATATGTTCTAAGCAATCTCTTTTATTTTTCCTTCCTCCCCTTTTGTCTGAATTTTACCTCCTTTTATTAGTGTTTTGGACATTCGTTGCCATTGCCTAAAAAATCGGCCATCGAGTGTTTTTTATGTTTTATATTGCACTCGTTTCTTAGCTAATCAAAGCTGTTTATTTGTATATAAAATCTATTTTGTTAATATTTGTCGGTATTTCTATTATATACACATACAGGGCATATATTTGTACGTTATTTAAAATCGGATGCGGTCAATTGAAATATAATGCCCTGTATATTTTAAACTTGTTTAAATATTACTATTTATTTAGTATTGTAACATATTAAACGCGTTTTTGCTTATGAGAAAGATGCCTTTTTCCACTTAAATAATTGTTGCTTGGATTAAAATGGCAATCCCTAAGAGCTACGGCTGTAAAATGACATAATATTCACCTGAAACGTTTAATACTTGTTTCATTGTAAAATAAAATGTGGTTTCAAGTTGAAGTTAATACTTTGAAATGGAGAATGGAGAGTACTTATCCCATGTTAACAGCCGTTGTGCCAGGTTTCTGCTCTTTAGCAAGTTTTAAGGACAGAGGTACATACTTTGTATCTATCACTTTAGCGTTAAGTCGGGATCTGATATCTTCGGCAAATTACACAGCACAGTTTTATCCACAATACCGAAACATCATCATGAGGCGAAAAGCGCATCGATTTAAAAAATATACATTCCGGTATAGTGAATAAAACTGTATTGTACAGGTACTGTTAAATGTGTCTTTTCTTTATTATTGTCTACTTATATCTAATGTTACTAAAGTTTTTAAAAGAATATATTTTTACCACGTTTACAGTTTTAACTTCCAGAAAGCCTTTCATATACAGGAAATATATAAATATTTTATATAAATTGATATTATTGTATAAAACAGTTTATTAATAAAGTATTATATTAACACATACAAGTAGTTTTAGTTTGCACTGACTAAAAGTTAAGGGTAAGTGTTCAAAACCCATTTTGAACACCTTTCAAATCTAACGATTTAATTTAGTACAATTTTAACATTCCAGGCCACTATCCTCGCATTCCAAAGAAATAAAAATCCATGTCGATACTACTAACGCCATCTCTTGTTTACAACGTTTATCCACTGCATCAGGCAGTCTAGAAAACTAAAAGTAAAGCGGCCTCGAAAGGCATGTGACCAATCATAGGGCTTTCTATAGAAAAGGCGCTGCATTATAAGATCCTTTACACAAATAGTGCACTATATAAAAAATCGGCCTCTCCTATTGGTCGATCCGCATGGCCCTTCGCTCGCTACGGGGGCTCAATAAAAGAAAACTAACCAGGTGCTAACCCAAGACATACCCAAAAGCAAGAAAAAAACTGTTTAGAATCATAATCCTAAAAAAATAATAAAAAAGCAACGGGGTTTGAATCCGGGCGGTCCAGGTGAGACTCAGCTATCTAAATCTCTACGCCACGAGAGCTCTTGACAGAAATTGATCGCATCACGAAAACATATTGTAATACGAGATGGATCGACCAATAGGAGAGGTCGATTTTTACATAGTGCACTATTTGTGTAAAGGATCTTAAAACGTAAAGGCGCTGTGCTCCGGTCGTATTAAGATCCTTTACACAAATAGAGCACTATGTAAATATCTACCTCTCCTATTGGTCGATTCGCATGGCCCTTCGCTCGCTACGGGGGCTCAAGAAAAGGAAACTAACCAGGTGCTAACCCAAGACCATGATACAAAGAATAACTTGTATCATGACCCAAGACATTCCCAAAATCAAGAAAAAAATGTTTAGAAACAATCTTAAAAAAAATATATAAAGAAAAGCAACGGGGTTTGAACCCGGGCCGTCCAGGTGAGACCCAGCCATCTAAACCTCTCAACGACGAGAGCTCTTGCCACAAAGTGATTGCATCACGAAGACATATTGTGTCAGTACATGAAAAAATTTTAATAATCTCTGATTGTAATACAAGATGGATCGACCGATAGGAGAGGTCGATTTTTACATAGTGCTCCATTTGTGTAAAGGATCTTAAAAGGGGTACTCCGGCGCTTTTAAAGATCCTTTACACAAATAGTGCACTATGTAAAAATCGACCTCTCCTATTGGCCGATCCATCTCGTATTACGATATGTCTGCGTGATGCAATCGATTTCTATCAACAGCTCTCTTGGTGTAGAGGTTCACATCGTTGGGTCTCACCTGGAAACGTTGGTTCGAACCACATTGCTTTTTTTTATTTTTTTTTAAAGATTATGATTCTATACAGTTTTTTTCTTGATTTTGGGTATGTCTTGGGTTAGTTTGGGTTAGCACCTGGTTAGTTTCCCTTTCTTGAGCCCCCGAAGCGCGCGGAGGGCCATGCGGATCGACCAATAGTAAAGGCCGATTTTTATATAGTGCACTATTTGTGTAAAGGATCTTCTTATAACGCTCATGAGTGTATCGCGACCATATATTTAATATATATGATCGCGACAGCATTGCCGTTGGCTGCCATCAAGGTAAAAGCGTCTCCAGCGCCATCTAGTGTAGGTGGCGTTGACTCGAGCGATTGCATTTGATGTTTTCGTGATGCAATCGATTTGCAGCGTGAGCCGTCGTGGCCTACCATTGACAAACTAACCCAAACTAAGATATCGATGGTCTAGACACGACACATATAACAACCAGCAAGATTACTCGACCTGTCAGGCGAAAAATTAAATTTGACCTTGCTAATGTCAGTTAGGTGGGAAAAGTCAGGGCTGGATTTGAAATATATATAAGTATGATATTCCTTTAACAGAGCCGTAATATAAAATTCCAAATATCAATGGGTTATGAAATATATGTATACCTTGTTGTATGAGCAGGAAATCTAAAGAAATTCATCTTGGAAGAATATCTCTGGTTTGTACAAGTTCTTATTGCTTAAACGCCATGGCTTTTTGCATTACACAATGTCATAAACAACGTTCGTCTCTCACAATGTCAATTATTTGACAAATACACGCCTATGATTTCGATTTAACCCCATTGATTTGTATAAGAGTGGATAAGCAATAAATAGACCAAACATGGCAAATTTACGACCGCGAAATGTAAACAAAGATATTTCTATTTGGACTTGCGCATTAGAAAATTAGTAGGAGCTAGTTGTTGCACCGTGAAGGTAAATAGGCAGGCCCGGACTTCGAAAGTGATTATTTCACCAAATATTCGGTAATGGGCCCCAGTTAGCATAGTGAAACAAACAATAAGGTATAAATAAGTAATACTTATAATAATTAGACTTACTTGAAATAGGAAATTCCGGGTATTTTGCCTCGAATCGAACTCGAATTATTAACTCAAAACGCCGCGCCGTCAAAACGAAAACATGTCAAAGACAAAAGCCAAGTTCGATCCTGACCGACGCCTGCTGAGACGGCAAGTGTTTTAGTGCGCTTGACAAAACGGTATCTTCTTTGTTTAGGTTTTTCCATTTTGCGTCGATTTTGTCATGCGCAGAAACCTGTTTTTTCGCCCATAGGTTGCCACTTTTGAATAGTGCGACAGGCGGCTATTGCTTATCCACTCCTATACAAATCAATGTTTAACCCCAATAGCAATAAAATAAACCAGCCGTAAAAACACGACGCCGCTGGCGGCAGTTTGACGGATTTCCTACCAAGGAATATCTAGCGCGCGGACTTGCGCAGATGCAAAAAAAAAGATGTTATTGCTGGTTGTTATATGTGCCGTGGTCTAGAGGATTAGATCATCAATTCGGCGACGGCCCGGGTTCAAACACGGCCACCTATACGAAGGTGGCCGTGGTTCAAACCCCGTTGCTTTTGTTTATTTTTTTTACGGTTGTTTCTAAACAGTTTTTTTCTTGATTTTGGGTTAGCCCCTGGTTAGTTTCCTTTTCTCGAGCCCCCGTAGCAAGCGGTAGCGAGCGGAGGGCCATGCGAAAAGTGAAATATTACTTTTTATAATACGTGCCCGTACTTTGGATGCACTTTTTACGAAATATACAGCAGTTTGCATGTATTTCCGCGAATACATTCATAAGGAAGCTCCCTTCTTTGTAGGTTTGTAACATTCGACCTTGATGGCAGCCAAAATCAAGGCTGTCGCGAGATATTCGTGGTAGACGATCAAAGCACAGCACACTCGCATCTACCTACCGCAAATTTTCGACCTTCGGACCTGCGCATTTAGCAGCAGCCCGGTGCGGCAACCTCGGAACAAGCATATATATAATACGGAATATATGGGAACAAGAGGGTGCCGCCCGGTGTTGTTCTAATATTTCACTTCACACGTGTCCTTCCGCTACGTAATACGATCCTTTACAGACTTACGCCACTATGCTATATTAGCCACTTCTGATTGGTGGGTTATCGTCACTTTAGACTACTTTAGAGTACTCTTAACTCTTTACGCATGGCCCTTTGTTCGCTCCGGGCGCAACCAGAGAAAACCAACTGACACATAAATTTAAAAAAATAAACGAAACATGTCGTACCCCCGACGGGAATTGAACGCGGATCGTTCCAAATGCAGAATATGACCACTGGACTAACTACACACTACACCTAGTGGAATAAACTGACTGGACTGCAGATAACGTGAAAGCAGATATAACAGTATGTTATACTCTGGTGAAAGTTACGTTAATCCACCAATCAGGAGCGGCTAATATAACAGTGGCGTATGACCGTAAAGGATCTTAAACAGCCACTCTGCACGTTTCGGTCGCTCCGAGGTCGCAACCATACTAAACTAACACAAGGCAATGCCCAAAATCAAGAAAAAAAGTATAGTATAATATAATTTCTACCCCCTTTCGGAAGACACTATGGCTCTGCTCTCATATGAGGCAATTCGCCAGCACACCCTTCGTCCGGCGCTTAGGCAGGGGCACAGCTACCCTTGTGCTTGCGTTACACGTTGTTCCAGTTTGAGGGGCCTTGTATTTACTGGGGGAACCTCCAGAAACACGGGCCTGAGCCCCTGGTGGCTCCCGACTCTTGCACACAAAATAAATCTATAAAAGGCACGACTGAGTGTTCTAATGCAAGGAGGTTTCGCGCACTGTCGGTATAACCGTTTCTGTCAGAGACTCCAAAGTCCAAATCCCCGCAGGAAAAAACCACGACCGCCCTCAGGCCACGCTACCGCGCACAAGGACAAAACTTGGAGTCCTAATAGGAATCACCCTCCACTACGCGTCCCACCCCTTACACCTTCCAGACGGCACGACGTTCCAGCCTCCCAACAAGGGATTACAACACGTCTTCTAAGCAAACGCTTTCACTACCCGTGCCGAATTCTGTAATCCGTTTCCAACGTGTTGGTCCCTCGGCGGCAGAACCGGAAGCGATCAAGAAAAAAGAACTTTGAGAAATATATAAAAATTCACGTACGCATGCGTGAAAGCTCAAAATTGCGGTAGGTAGACGCGAATGCACAGCACCACAAGAGTCGCGTTCGGTATTTACCTCAGACCGATCGGATTAATCTGAATCGTTCGTTTATGACATCTAGATTTAGGGGAAATAAATCTCAACCTTTCGGTAATTAAAGTCGAAGCGATCCGATGACGATCTTTTTTGCTCGGAGGATTTTGACTGATGAAAGCGAGCAATCGTGAGGTTAAGTAAGTTTAAGTGCAGTTGTTTCTTGACCTGTTTTGTTTATAAATAGATTTTGCTAAGTATTTTGTTTTAAAATGATGGGTTTTAGTCTCTGAAATGAAATCCAGACCAGAATGCAGAATGACGTTTAACACCTTTGACTTGACAACGATCTGTGTACCCATCTATACCGTTCGTTTATTCAAAATTTCTCCGTCCTCCGTCCGATCTGTGGTCACGTGACAAAAAATCCGTCGCATCTCTGACGGGATTACCGAACTCGGCTATGCATCTAGAGATCAGACGTAAATTTCGATGCCACATGGTGAAACGAATAATAGATATTATTATGGCTTTGCATGAGCCTCCGCTCGCTACGGGGGCTCAATCAACTAGATCCGACCCAAGGCTAACCCAAAATTAATTAATAAAAAACAAACATGACCACAAAAAAGGTAAACAAAACATGTGACGCGACCGACGGGAATCGAACCCGCAGCGCAGGTATGACAGACAAGCACTCTGCCTACTACACCACCAAGGCGTTGTAGAAGTTTTGCTAGAACGTAGAGCCATGAAAAATTCCGATATTACCATAGACAATGAAATTCCTGATCTATGGATATTTCGTTCTATTGCGTATGTGGCATCGAAAATTACATCTGATATCCAAGCGCTTGTCACAGCACCCCCTTAGAATAGCGTCTTCCGACAGCAATCTGTTTTTAACTTTTCTGTTCTGCTTCAAGACGCTACTAAGCGGGTGCTGTGACAAGCGTTTGGAGATCAGATGTAATTTTCGATGCCACATGCGCAATGGCGAAACAAGAACGAAATATCCATAGATCAGGAATTTCCTTGTCTATGGAAATATCGGAATTTTTCATGTCTCTACGTTCTAGCAAAACTTCTACAACGCCTTGGTGGTGTAGTAGGCAGAGTGCTTGCATGTCATTCCTGCGCTGCGGGTTCGATTCCCGTCGGTCGCGACACATGTTTTGTTTACCTTTTTTTGTGGTCATGTTTGTTTTTTATTAATTTACCTTTTTTCCTTAATTTTGGGTTAGCCTTGGGTTGGATCTAGTTAATTGAGCCCCCGTAGCGAGCGGAGGGTCATGCAAAGCCATAATAATACCTATTATACGTTTCATCATGTGGCATCGAAATTTACGTCTGATCTCTAGATGCATAGCCGAGTTCGGTAATCCTGTCAGAGATGCAACGGATTTTTTGTCACGTGACCACAGATCGGACGGAGGACGGAGAAATCTTGAATAAACGAACGGTATAGATGGGTACACAGATCGTTGTCAAGTCAAAGGTGTTAAACGTCATTTTGCATTCTGGTCTGTATTTCATTTCAGAGACTAAAAACCCATCATACAGGCCGACGGCCGGACCGCTGTTTGAAGACGCTATCCTTAGATTCGTGTCTGGCCACCACCCTCTGGGCCTTAAGACAAGGGAAATTTCCTTGTCTAAGCTCTGGGGCGTGGAGGTCTGGCATGTTGACGGACATGTAAGCAGTAGACGTTTCAGGGATCCAGGTCACAGAGCTCATTGTTCACAAACACCATATACTTATGGTTCAGTAGCGTGCCGTGGGTATAAGGGCGGGAGGGGCGAGCTAATTCGAGGGCGCCGAATGATGAGCCATTTGCAGTTTGCATTAGGCGACTGAGGTGGGTTAGATAAAGGGGGGGGCATTTCCCCCCCCCTGGCCCCCTCTACGGCACGCTACTGCTTATGGTCCAACGAATTGCTTTCAAGTGGCCTCGTAGCTTAGTGGTTGGATGCTGTGTATCTGATACAGCGGCCCGAGTTCGATTCGCTCTATGTTTTTTTTTTTAAATTACGTATGTTTCTTTTTTTAATTTGGGTTATTTTGTTTGTTTGCGCCCCGGAATGAGTGAAGCGAAAATGAGATGTCTGAAGCCCTGTGACCCGGTCCGAGCAACGTCTTGTGGTGTAAGCGTTCGCGAGAATTTGGAACGCCCTGAATTGAAGCAGATACATTCTCGGACCAATCAGAACAATCGGATTCCAGAATTTAAGAGATTAATGTTAACTTCACGCATAGCCCTCCGCCCGCTTAGAGGCGCAACCAAACAAAACTAACCCAAATTGTTGTCGACCGGAATCAAAATCGAGCTTTCCTTATCACATATACAAAGTACCACGTGACCTCCTGAAAACAATTTATTGAACCGTAAAGACCTGTGTAATTCTGATAAAGCGAAGTGCGCACGCCTGGAATCGGCTCGTGTTGATTGGTCCGAAAATGGATCATACTTCAATTCAGAGGTTCCAAATCCAAATTGTCGCTAAGACTAAGCGTTCATGCAATGATGGGGATATTCCGGTTATTTCATTAATTTGAACGTAATAAATACATATACATTTTTTTACAGGTATATGAATAAATCTTTGATTGGTTCGGATAGATCTGAATTAACCAATCAAATTGTCACACGTACCGAAACGTATACAGGGAATGGAATGTTACAAGAACCATGGCTTAGCCAACGCCACCTAGACAGATTAGCTATCCTTGTCTGATCATGGCTTCGTTTATGTGTTGCCATAAGCATTGTCTTTATAAACAAAGCCATAAGCCATGTCGCTAGATCATCGCTGTTCGCGCCTAAATTCAAAATAGGATGTCTCTAATGGTGGCCGGCAGAATATAAAAAGTATATTCACCTTGATTATATGTGTAATTCATGTTAGTAAGGACAATTGAAATTCTTGAGATTTATTAATAAACAATTTCATGTCTTTTTTTAAATGACATATGCAACTATGTATACAGTAAGCTGCCAAAATATGCTAAAAACTGAAACTCCCTAGAACTTGCTAGTTTTTTTTTTGTGGTAGTATTGGTATTGGTACTTTGACAGTTGAGTTGATGTAGGAAGGTGGTGCACTGTCAAACAAGTGTCAAAATATTGTTCTAGATTGTTGTCCCTGGTTCTAGTTCATTCGTTCACGTTCATTGTTGATTCGTTCGGGAAACGTTTCAATATTCTAGAAAGTCATCCATCCAATTACCCATTAAGTAAACGAAATTATTGGTTTGAAAAGCCTTAACAACGGAGCCCCAACAAGCAAAATCAAAGATCATGGATGTCGATCAACTGCTAGTGTCGCCGACGAGTTCATCAGGTTTGTTGGACGTTCCTAATGCACGTTTTCGGGGTTCATAAACTCCCGGTTTGTGTATTAAAAAGTTTGTTGTTGTTATTGAGCCTTCTAATCGTTTTCTATTTCCGGACGGATATAGTTTTATTTTTTAAAAGATACATTTATATAGTTATAATCTTAGCATAAATTAATGTGAACAAATTGTGTCACATAATTATTAAATGAAGAGCTAGTATTGATGTTTTAAGTAAAGCAATTAGGCACCATTTTTTTAACCAATCAATTTCAACCTTGATTTTCGCTTAATATTTGGTTATCTCATTTTAGATCATCGATTTCATGGTATTACCTCAGACAATTCAGCAAGGGAACCCAGGGCCTATCAGCAAGGCCTCGGGCCGTCCCTTAATTATTAGTACCACCTCAGACATGATAATAAAAAACAAGTATTTTATTGCCCATTTGGTCGAGGAAATCTAGGTATACTGGTTTTCCGAAATGGTGTGATAATCTCTATGCATATATAAACTGGAAATTTAATATTATTTTGTTGCTAATTTACGGTGCATACAAGTTTGCTAAGTATGTAGATAGAAGGTAAAAATTGTTGGTACTAGGGAATCTTACAGTTGGTTTAAGATAAGCTTGCTGAACATAATTAACAGCTTATACTTACCTTTATTACCTAATGCTACTAACTCTCTTTAGGTCTGTAAATAACTGATTGACTTACTACTTTGGTAAGTCATCATAATTAGTTTTTGGCTGTTTAATATATATTTACAAACACAAAAACAACATGCCAAAAGAAGCATTTTTTACATACATTTTAATTTTGCTAGAATGCTGCATTTTAATATACTTACTCTCAGTTTGAGGGGTTCAGAGGGAAAACGCAATAAGCTATTGAGCATAAGCCGGAATTTCAATCAATATTGCTTAGTTAATTTTGCAAAAAATGCAGACCCTTGAATGAGCCAAGTAATTCAGTTTATAGCCTAAATATTTTCACTTTTTTAAAGAATGAACAATAATTGTAGTCGTATCTGGTCTTAATTCAGCTCAGATGTCTAGGCTTTTTAGGCTCTGTGACAGTATTGAGTGGTCCTATAAGGTTCTGATTTGCTTTTTAATCTAAAACTCTGAGAATTTACCATGTTGATGGATTAACTCCACACACACACACACTCTCTCAACTATTATGTTGGCAAAAATACAACTAGTGTCTATGGAAATTAAAGCAAAACAAATCCATCCACATCATATGCATGAAGTTTTGCAGATAAAATCCTACTGATTTCTCTATTGTGTTATATTATCAAAATCATTTCTACAGTCGTTACCACTTCGCTTGTACTGCAAACGTTTCCCAAAATTGACGAAGTCGGCATCATGAGCAACAAACACCCAAAAGAAAGAATTCTAGAACTGTTGGATTTGCTAGAAGGCCGCGTGGAAAAACTAAGGAAAGAAGCTGCCCAACTCGAAGAGGATAAAGATCAATTACTTGCAACTTTGGATTCTGTGATGCACACTGATTTGATGAATCAGCTAGATGAAAGTAAGTGTTAACGTTACTTTTGTAGTTGTATTACTATTATTTTGATTTATTATTATTTTTTTTAATAGTAATATTTTTATTGTCATACATGTATCACAGTTGAACATTGACAAAAGTACTTTAAATATAATAGTCCTCAATACATAACAGACAACAGAGTTACACTTGTAAATTTAAGCAAAATGCACTTCTCATAATTCTATTAATTGCCATATGTTCTTCATAGCAAGTTCTATGGTGTTGAAGATCGAAAGTTTTTTTTTATCCTTAAGGGACGAGGAGAGACGTAAAAGTTTAGTTCACTGAGCAGTCTTGGTCAAATCACCAGAACTACGCACAATTTTATATGCCATAACCACATCAGCATTCCTCCTAACACACAGACTCTGCATACCGAGCACATGTTCAAGCCATGTAATTGATGCTTTCAGATGGTATACCCTTCATAAAAGCAATGTATTTAATAAAACTCCTCTATACAGATTCAATCTTATCTATGTGTTTTTGAAAGAATGGAGACCAAACAGCAGTCGCACATTCAAGCTGAGGTCTAACTAGTGGTACGTACAATTGCTTCACAACATTCACACCCCTGAAATCTCCAGTATTTCTCTTGATAAAACCCAGCATTCTGAGTGCCTCTTTACAACAAGTTAAAATGTGCTCAACAAATGAGAGCCTAACTTCAAACAACACTCCTAAGTCCTTCACAACATCAACTCTGTCCACAGGTTCACCATCAAAGAAGTAACCACCCAGCGCAACTGTCAAGGATCTGCTAAACTGAATGTATTTACACTTTCCAATATTCAAATGCGGTTTATTGATATTGCACCAATTGTGAAATCTATCAAGGTCTTCCTGCAATTTAAGCTCAGTGTCATCATCGGATTGAGCCAAATATATTTTCAGATCATCCGCAAAAAGTATAAACTCCGAATGGAGGAAACAGTTTCCTATGTCGTTAATGAAAACATTAGATAGAAATGGTGCAACATGTGCTCCCTGTGGAACACCAGATGTCACCCCGATAACGTCTGATGTACTGCTGTTCAGCCTGACCCTGGCAGACAAATAGGAATCCATTCCAACAATGTTCCGCGTATACCAGCATCACAGAGTTTTCCCAATAATATCCCATGACCCACCCTGTCAAAGAGACATGAACCCTTTTGCCATTATTGTTAAATAATAAGGGCTTTATATATGACTGTTTCCAAGTATCAGGAAAAATTCCAAAAGAAAGTGATAAGTTAAAAAGTAGCCAAAGTGGTCTGGAAAGTGGAAAAGCAGTATGTTTCAAAAATAAGACAGTCAAATCATCAGGACCAGGATCCTTACTCAAGTCGATACCAAAAAGTCAATCATAAACTTAAAATGGTTAGACTTATTTTTAACTTGCTTTGTAAATAGGGACTAACATTGTTTCTTTACAATAAAGCACTTTGACTTTGACTTATCCCAATGCTAAACAAACCAATACTTACACTCGAGCAGACAAACACATCCCTCTCCTGAGCAGTCCCTCCAACACCACAGTCAGATGCAAAATGTTGAGCAAACATGTTTTCAATATCATTTGCATCCGAGGTTACAATGTCACCCAACTTCATAATCCCCGGGATGCCCTGATCTTTATTGTTGTTGACCATCTTTCCTTTTGTTTGTTGGATGCCGCAGAAAGACGATTGCGATAATGCAAATTCTTAGCTAAGCTTCTGAGTTTTCTAAAAATTGATTTATGTAAATAGGAGTGAAAGAATAGATTATTTGTACATTTTTTAATTAGTAAAGAACTCGAAGGTTTTTTGAGGATACCTAACCTTAGTCCTTTGGTAAGCCAACTTTTATCCTTAACTTCCTAATAGGAAATATTTTATGGAAAATTTGCATTACCTTATCGTGAGATTCTCCTATAGGATCGAGAGATGATAAAATACCATCCCAAGAAGCATTAGTTCACCCTCGAGAAAAATAATTATAGTAACAATCATCGAGAGATATCTGAGAGTACATACCCTATCATATAAATAAGACTTCACAGTTTTATTTATTTATTTTTTATTCTGATTATGTATCTCCGAGCGCAGAATCTAATTTCGTTTGTCGTAGTGAAAAAAAGATAAAAGAAAGCAATTTTTGTTAGATAAGATTTGCCCTGTATAGTCACTTCCCACTCCTGTCAAAGGCCTAGATCTTAAGTGCCCAAGATCGAGAAGAGTTTGATTTTCTTTTATTTGTGATTGCCTTACTAATAAGTCAAAATATCAAAAATTCTATATTACAAAAAATACTTAGGAGTATTTAACAAATGGCGTCATAATACAAAAATAAAAACAGAATATAAAATCACCATAGAAACAGAGAACACTAAATGACAGTTTAAAATTGTTAAAATACAAGGTAATAAAAAAGGATACAAGATAATTTTTTTTTTTTTTTTCAAATTTAAAAATAGCTTTATTTGTTATAAACTCAAAAGTTGTTAACAAAAGCTGAAAGGAAAACATAAGTATTAGTAACTATAATAAACTATCCTTATAAATATATTATTTGTAAATAGAAATGTTCGGTAAACATGGTAACAGTACAATTGTGTGTCAAGGATACAAAAATCACAGTAGTAAAATTAAGATGTGGGAGAAAAACAAATATATAAAACAATGGCAATATCACTAAAAGTCGCGCTCATAGAATTCAGTTAAAGAATAGTAAGCTTTACTCTGCAACAACCCCTTCAGCTCTCTTCTAAATCTGATACCACACTCAATAGTTCGCAGATTTATAGGTAGGTGATTAAAAATCTTTCTTCCTCCATATACAAAAGATGCTCTTATCTTCTCGAGAGTTCAATAGGCATTGCAAGTATAAACCCTACAGCACAATAATACAAACAATACAAGAAATGATACCATATATGCATACACTTAGAATGATTTACTCCTATGACATAAACTCAGCAACAGTATAGGCACGGCATATATAACAACCAGCAATATTACTCGACCTGTCAGGCAAAAAATTAAATTTGAGCTTGCTAATATCAGTTGGGTAGGAAAAGTCAGGGCTGGATTTGAAATATATGTAAGCATGATTTTCCTTTAACAGAGCCGTAATATAAATTTTCAAATATCAATGGGTTATGAAATATAATGTAGGTATACCTTGTTGTATGAGCAGGAAGTCTAAAGAAATTCTTCTTGGAAGAATATATCTGATTTGTATTAGTTCTTATTGCTTAAACACCATGGCTTTTTGCATTACGCAATGTCATAAACAACGTTCGTCTCTCACAATGTCAATTATTTGACAATTACACGCCTTTGGTTTCGATTTAACTCCAATAGCAATAAAATATACCAGTCGTAAAAACACGACGCCGCTGGCGGCAGTTTGACGGATTTCCTACCAAGGAATATCTTGCGCGCGGACTTGCGCAGATGCGAAAAAAGAAGATGTAATATTGCTGGTTGTTATATGTGCCGTGGTATAGGGTTCTAACTGGACAAGAAACTGTTTAGCACTCTTCCTAAAAGTTGTGGCTGCCCTATTTTGCTTTACTGCCAGTAGAAGACGATTATAATACCTAATACATGAGTAGATGGCTTCACTTAAAGAGTGTTAATTTATGTAAGGGTATATTATAGACTAGTCAAGAGATCTGATGTTATGCTCATGATCAAGTAAGTATTTTAGGAAAAGGTGCTTGTTATTATGCAGGAATGTCACACACTCATATATATATATTATGCAAACCAGCCAAGGTGAGAGGTCTGTGTGTTTTAAAAACTCCCCTGCATGAATTGAGCTTGCTCATACCAATGATAATTCTCAATGCCCCTTTTTGCACAAGAAAGACTTGATGCAGTCGCACTGCTTCCCCAGAAAAGAACTCCAAACTTCATGATGGAATTGAAGTTTGTATAATATGTTATTAGCAAGGTCTTCAAGTCGACATATTGCTTTAGAGTCCTGAGCATATAGCAGCAGCTATTAAGCTTGTTTCAGACATAATCAACCTCCCTATCCCAAGTGAGGTGACAATCCACATAAATGCCCAGAAACTTAACTTCCGATGTGATTGGTACCACCTGTGAGAGCAACACACCATTATTCGGACAGGCAAGTGGTGACTGAATAACACAAAACTCGATTTGTTAGTATTAAGTATAAGTTTGTTTTGATCAAACCATCTTTGTGCAGACATTAGCCTACTAACAGCCAGGACTTTCTCCACAGTCGTTGCTCCAGCCGGTATATTAGTGTCATCGGCAAAGTTTACAATCGACACCTCCCGTTCGCCACATCTCTGCTCAAGTCAGTGATGTGACATATGAAAAGAAATGGCCCGATCACGCTGCGCTGTGGAACACCCATAGCCAAGGGGGTGTCCTCCAAGCAGTAGTCATGCCCATCCCTCTGAATTACAACCCTCTGCATACAACCCTCTCAAGTACGATTTTATCCACCTCAGTGGAGAACCTCTAACTCCATAACGTTCAAGTCTACCAAGCAAGATGTCATGGGCTAAGCTGTCAAAGGCCTTTGAAGAGATCTAAAGAGGCACTCATGGCTACATTCTTGCTTTCAAGGCGGTCTACAATCCCACTCACAAAGTCGAACAGTGCACTGTTTATAGACTTCCCTGCCAACACACCATGCTGCCTCTCACTAATTAAATTAAAGTTGCGAAAACACCCAACAAACGAAGGCACATAGCCTTTTCAAATATTTTTGAAAAGGAAGAAAGAAGGCTAATAGGTCTATAAGCC
The DNA here is from genome assembly GCA_016904865.1 of Pissodes strobi. Lineage (NCBI taxonomy): Eukaryota > Metazoa > Arthropoda > Insecta > Coleoptera > Curculionidae > Pissodes > Pissodes strobi. Next base: position 182,697 of record MU183542.1, read on the forward strand.
TCTAGCACAGTCGGATCTCAGCCATCCTAAGATTTGTAGGGAAAATGCCCTGCTTGAAATAATAGTGAGAGAGAGGAATTGCAATCTGTTCAGCACAACCCTTAATAAGATTGACAGATCTTATTTTTGGGTTATTTTTTTGTTTTTTAGCTTGTCTATTATTTCCAGCACCTACAGAACGGTTACTGGTGTAAGGAACATAGAATTTGGAATGTACAATATGTTACATTCGACATTTTTGTGTTGGCAAATTACTTACCAAATTTAGTGCTGCATCTACCATAAACTGATTCAGGTCATTACTGACTGCATGTGGATCAACTGGAATACCAAACTCTTTCCGTTATGAGCTCTTACCATTAAACTCATTAACAACCTGCCAAGGGCATCTTGATCTATTATCGCTATTTAATATTTTGTTAGCATAGGTTTGTTTTTTAGATTCTTGCAGTACATTGTTATATCTAGACTTACACTGATATGCATGTTTATACCTTTCATCAGCTCTGCTCAAAACCAAGAGCACATCCAGCTCCTGTTTGCATTCTATCACCCTCGGAGAAGTGTAATAGTTTTTATCCCTAGCCTTTGTACGTATAATCTTTACTGGGAAACAATGATTGAAAAAAGAAACAAATAAATTCATAAACGTCCTCCATTGGCCATTGACATCAGACTCTTCAACGTCAAAAACCATTTGCCAATTCTCCTCTGCGAGTAGCTGATGGAACCATTGCTTACCCTCAGAGTTTAAAAGTCTACGATTAAGTATATTTTGCGATGTTGCTCCAGGCAGACTAAAAGACAACTTCTGTCCAGTGTGGTCAGATATATGAGTGTGCAAGATCCTAACTGTGATATAATTACAGTTGGTAAAAGTGTCGATGCATGATTTTGCTGCTCCAGCCATTTTGGTATATTCGTATCTACTAGGAAAGACAGTAGTTGTTATATTCACATTACAAACAGGGCAAGTTTGTTCACAGCACTACCTGAGGTTGAGAAACTGCGGATGTGGAACAGAAGTAGGTGAAAGTTATTTGGAAGTGACTGCGGTGCGGGCACTATATGGAGTTCTCTCCAATGCCTGCGCTGGTTTTCACATCTGGACACATCCACATGTCACGGATCTTCAAATATTAAACCACCATGAGAGCAGTAGTAGTGTTTATTGGTGTCAATACATTAAATCGATGTTTATACACGCCAACAATTACATGCAGAACAAATACAAATAATTAACTCAATTAATTTAAAAATATATATAAAATAAAGAGCATAAAGATAATAGAACTCCAGAACTACAATAATAAAGGCAAACGTTACACACATACATACAAATCAACGCCCTACAACATAAGTTCGCTGTTTGCAAAGTTACAATTTTAAAATTCTTGAATAGAAGAAAACGGATCAACAGAAGTTCTTAATTTTTCTAACAAATATATTTAAGGGTAGCTCCCTCACATAGTGGGGTATCCTATTAAACATTCCAGGGGCATGATAATTTACAGCAAATCTGCTCTCTTTAATTCGATGACAATCTATTAAAAACATTCTTTATTTCTTGTATTATAAGAATGAATGCTCAAATATGTAGTGTGTGCATTAGTATTATTTTTCGCGTATTTTAAGCAGTCAAAGATGTATAGGAGAGGTATGGTGAGGATCTTATATCTTTTAAAAGCATCTTTACAATCAGCCATATATGGAACTGTCGCAATAATTCTTAGTGCTCTACGTCGAAGAGAGAAGATTCTTCGTGCGGCAGCTGAGTGAAATATTTGACTGTATTAGAGAATGGTACGCACCGGCTCTGAAACATTCCCAGCCAAATTTCTTAAGGCAAAAACGTTGGATGGTATTCTTTTTGCCACCTGATACACGTGCGGGTGCCAAGCCCTAGATATACACGCAGAAACTTAAACTGCATGAAGGGTCATTCCTGAATCAAACTGTGTGCTAAGTGTAAAAATCATATTTTCCGTTTTAGTTTCATTAAGACCTAGTTTGTTTGCGGCAAACCAATCAGAGGTCCTCAACCGTGTCTCCCGGGTAAGCTCTTGCAGGTGGTTCACATCTTCATCACGTCTCACAGCTGTTGAATCGTCGGCATATAGGATAAATTCAGCACTGGGGTCGCATGTCGGGAGATCATATACATAAATAATGAATAACATAGGCCCCAGTACTGATCCCTGAGAAACACTAAACCTAATGTGCTACAATTCCTATGCCATCTCCATTATTTCAGATCATTTCATAAATATTTATCTTCAGATTTTATCGCATTGTATACAGTACAGTATAATAAAACAAGCTTAGATTTTAGATATTCCGGAGGGGAATGGGACATTTTCATTTTCTACAGTGGATTTCAATATATTATTGAAATATATTGAAATCGGCTTTCATCCGCGTCAGATTAGAACTATTTTGTGTTTTTAATATAAAACTACACATTTTAAACAACAACAAAATATAGAAAAGTAGTATTTTTGTGAAAAAACAAATAAAACTGTGAAAATTAGTTTGTGAAGTTGGGATGTCACAGGATTGCTATAACTGCTCAAAAATAAGTGTGTTGAAGGAGGAAAAAGGAAAGCTGTTTGGCTTTCCATGTGATTTTTGCAAGAGCACCATATGCAGCGAATGTACTGGTGCATTGGCTGGAGAAATAAGAGTTATTCCTAGCCCTTCTAGAGCTACACTTTATCTCTGCCCTGGCTGTCAAGAAACCATAAATGCTTATTTATGGGAGCTTTCCCAGAAATCCACGAAATAGTGCAAAAGTCACAAGTGGAACTAAAAAAAAACAAACAGCAGGTGGAGGAAACAGCTAAAAAATCTGGCAAAATTAAAAATTGAGGTAGATTCTTTAAAAAAAGTGATGGAAAGGAGGAAAAATGAAAATGATGCTTTAAAGGAAGATATAGCAGATATAAGAAAAGAAGATATAAGAAAGAAATGAGGTTGAGAAAAAAATTCCTGCGGTGAGCTATGCTGATGCCTTAAAAAATCTAGAAAAAAAAAAATGGAAAACATCAAAATGCCAGTAGAAAGTGGGGTTGAGATGGGAGTAGAGCCAACTTTATTTGAGATGAGGGAAAGAGAACGCTGAGCCAACAATATAATTTTTTTTTGGTGTGATGAGGCCAATGCGGAGGAGAAAGAGAGGGTGGATAAAGAAACTATAAGTACAATATATGTGAGACTTAATTTATAAATACCGTAGACTGCCAAGGTGTATAGTCTTGGAAAGGAGGCACCAAATAAAAGAAGGTCAATAAAAGTGGTATTACCATCAAGACAGCAAGCATTGAAAGCTCTTAAAAATAGAAAAACATTCGATAAAAAAAAAATTCCTCCAGTTTACATTAAAGGTGATCCAACCGAAATATCTAAAGCAGGCTTTGGCAGAGCTGGAACGGAAAAAGAGGGAAGGACAATCAAACCTGATAATAAAACACGTCAAAGGCATTTCCATAATACTAGAAAAACTTGCAAAAATCTAAGTCTGGTTGAGGTAGTTGAGATCTCATTTTGGTATAGCAACTTCAGTTCAGTTGTAAACAAAATTGATGAATGGAATACAAGGGTAATTGCAAAAAGCCCAACAATTGTCATGCTAACAGAAACATGGCTAAGGGATGGATTAAATGACAGCATCATAAATCTAGCAGGTTACAGCATCTTTAGAAGTGATCGGCCAAACCAAAAAAAGGAGGCGGAGCATGTATTTTTGTTAAAGATGAAGTAGACGGGCATGAAGTGAGATGTAGTCTCTCTCAGAGATACTTAACATATGTGCAAATAGATGCAGTTTGGTTAGATATACAAATGGCAGTTGTAGTGTGCATTTATAGGAACTACCACAGATGAGCAAGCCAATGCCCAAATGGTCTCCACGATCAGAACAGCATTTACCACAAAAAAAAAAACAACATTTATTTATAATCGGAGATTTCAAGTACCCTAACATAAATTGGGACAACCTGACAGTTTCCCCACGGGATAAGAAAACTCAAGACTTCATGGATATGTACCAAGAATCAGGTGCAACTCAAATAATAAATTTTCCAACTCGTTTCCGAGAGTTCTCTGCTAGATTTGTGTCTTTGCAGTGACACAAAGAGCGTCTATGAACTAAGATCAGAAGCTCCTATCGGCCGCAGTGATCATGTTATTATTACTGCCAAAACACAGCTTAAATTTCCACCAAAGCCAACTCATAAAGTCCAGAGAAGAAACTTCGACACTGCAGAGTACAACAAATGAAGAATGACTTTATCAGACAACAACCTGAACGCTTAAATGTGTCTAAATCTGAGAGATTTGAGTGAACTTTGAAGAGTGCTGTACATGAACACATACCATTGAGGTCAGTACGAGTAAACCAACAGAAACCATGGATAAACCAGAAAATATTCAGAGAAATCAACAAAAAAATAAAGTTGTGGGATAAATACAGAGGCAACAGGACAGAAGAAAATTACAGTGCGTATACAATACAGAACAATGCTTTAAAACAGAAACTAGATGAGGCAAGAAAAAGATATGAGCATAGGTTAGTCAATGCTGACTCGCCCAAAAGAATATTTAAATATATAAGCAGAAATCTGAATTCAAAAGTGACCACAATTACTCTGAAGGACCCCATAACAAATGAGCTTTTAGACAGCAAAACCATGGCTGAAAAGTTTGCTGAACAGTTTGATCAGGCCTTCTCTCAGAAAAACCTTAATCTCCCTGTTTTTATAGACCATACAAAAGTTGAACGCTCCTTTGAGTCAATAATCTTCAATAAAAGGAAAAAGTTAAACAAGCCCAGGTGTATGAAAAAATACTCCAGTCCAGGCCCGGATGAGATACCTACAATTGTATTGCAGAATTGTAGTGAGTCAATTAGTTTGCGACTATCTGAAGCTATGCAGGAGTGTCTAACCCTTGGAAAAATTCCTCAAATCGATAGTCACTCCACTAGTGAAAAAGGGTGACCGTCACAAGCAACAAAACTTTAGGCCTATTAGTTTGACATGCAATCCACTAAATTGCATGGAAAAGATTATTGTGGCAGAACTGACATAATTTTTCTTCGAAGAAAATCTCATATCACCCTCACAACATGGATTTCTCTCCAAACGTTCTACAACAAATTTGTTAGAATTCAATACTGGACAGACAACAATGACAAATCCCAGCCCACAGACATAATATATCTAGATTATGAGAAGGCATGTGACAAAGTCCCGCATCATCTACTTCTCGGTAAGTTGGAGCATTTTGGAGTGAGAGGCCAACTCTTAACACTAATATAAGACCTGCTGTATTAGATATTTTATCAAGTGAGAGTAAATGGTGTGTTGTCAAGTGATCACCTTGTGAGTAGTGGAGTTGTGCAAGGTTCAGTCATGACCCAATGCTCTTTCCCCCATATTTATTTGATCTGGCGAATCTCATTGAAACTAATATGAAGAACTTTGCAGATGATGGGAAACTATACAAATCCGTTAGAGCATGTAGGGTAGCTAAGGGCTGACCTGAGGACTGTTGAGAAATGGTCTTCAGACTTGGGAATGAAGTTGAATGAATCCAAATGTACAGTCTTGAGAATTGGTCCAAACAACCCAAATGAAGAACATAAAGTGAACAAACAGATATTGACAACCGTAACAGAACAAAACGATCTGGGAGTCATCATAATCTCAGACTTAAAATGGGAAAAACCACATTCTGAAGATTGCCAAAAAAGCCAACTCATTTGTATACTTCATTAAACAAGCATTTAAACACCACTCAATAGAAATGATAGGCAAACTATACAAAAGTTATATTCGACCAAAGCCTGAGTATGCTTTCTCACTTTGGAATCCATATTATGTCAGAGACATAGAGGTTTTAGAAAAAATACAAAGAATAGTTACAAAAATATCACCAGAATTACGAGACCTTCCATACACAGAAAGATTGACAAGACTAAAACTAACAATTTTGAGGGAGAGAAGACATAGAGAAGACTTAATTGAAACATACAAAATCACTAGTGACTACTATAATTGCAACATCAGACAGATCTTCATACAAAACCAAAACAATCTTCGTGGGCACTCCAAGAAACTCGAAAAAGAAAAAGCAGCAAAACTTCCTAAAAAAAACTTTATAAGCAACCGGGTGTTTATTCATAGAATTCACTGGAAGAACAGACAGTGACAGCCCAAAGTGTCAACGCATTCAAAAATAGACTATACAGGGAACTTAAGAATAATGCAGTTAGAATGATACACTACAGTGTATAAACAGTTATATTTGCACAAACACAAGAAAAAACATACTTAAATGCAGCAATAGCTTCATCGGTTTTTACCGCCTGCTACTGGACAAATTACAGGATTACAGAAAAAGGAGAGTGGATCTCTATTGTTGTGAGTAAGTCTATCTACAAAAGCAAAATTAACCTACGGCTTATCTAAAATTAAAAAAAAAACACTCTAAAGTTCAGATACCAAAGTCAACAGTACTGTAGCTGACTTGTACACCTCATTTAACGACGATTCACACAAATCATTACATGCAATATTTTAACTTAATTCTCATCGAAATGCGGTCGTAAGATATAAACATGGAACATAAGATGATATTTATCCACTCGTGAAAATACAGGCACTTTTATAAGTTAGGATAGCCGGCAATAGTTTTTTTAATTTATTTTGTGAAAGCCGGCGCGGCGCCAGCAGCGGTGTCGCTTTCTTCATGTTTTTATTATGCTTTAGATGATGCTGACGATGTGACTCGCTATGCAGATCGAATCATGAATCGGTGTCAGACAGTGGAAGTCCGCGTTTTAACTCAAAGAGATCAGATGCAAGAAGAAGCTTTGTCCCAAATCAACCATCTGATAGACGGGCTTGTAATGGACCTGAGAAATGACCATGAAATTGCGAAGCAAAGGTAGGTAAACGACATTGGTAATACTGAGAATAATTTGACATTGACTTTATATATTGAATTATGTTGCACATTTCGACAGATTTAATTCCATATAGCAACAGAAGAAGTTCTTATTGAAAGAAGCTTGGAGAATTCCAAAGGGGAGTTGGTCTCTCAGCCTTTAAAGCTTCCATTTATATAATTTTAATGATCCAGTATGTGATTTTCAAATGCTTTATTGTAATTAATATTCGTTTCATAGATGCGTTTCTTATGTAAACGCTTGTTCTGCCAGCTTTGTCGACGGAGTGATGGACAAGAAATTCGAATCCGCTCTCCTAGGTTGTACGATCGATGACCAGAAACGTGTTAAAAAGCGCTTGCAAGGTTTGCTCAACTATTTTGAACGGTTGAGGGTCCAAATGTTTGAATAAGGTGGGTCTTTAACTATGTATTTTAGAAAAGGGGCTATTGCTTGGACGTAAAAAGTATTTTCCACGAATAAACAACAGAAACCGAAACAAAAGGAATTTTATTACAGCAGAATCATCAGAGTATGCATGCATTTTTGGGGGAATTGATCACTAGAAATACTTATCACCGTAATGTATCTGGTTTTACAGATAATCAAAACAATGTTTCGATTAATTCCTAATATGAGGTTATTCTTCTTTCTGCCTAATACTACTTTTTATGTCTAATTGCTGGTCTGCACTATTTTCAAGGCTTACTTAAGTTAGGGCCCACTGTTGTACATTATATTCCTAGCATTTCTGTGGTATTAGTTGATTTCTTCATATTAGCTTAGCGAGAAAAGGTTTAGGAATAAATGTAATTTAATTTTGACGGTCTAAAGCATATCTATGGCCTATGGCTTTCTAACAATATTGATCAATCTTAAACTGTTCTTAAAACGACGACGAAAAATATAATTTTACAAAATGACAATTATTGGTTACATTTAAATCAAGTAATGAACATTCGACTAAGAATAAATTGAATGAAAGGAGTGCACTAAGATAAATGGGACATACGCTATATTGTGCAACCATTTAATCAAATTTTCTTTATGACTATGAAGAAATCAACTATTAAAATTAGTTTAGTTAATAGACATTACAGCTAATAAAAACCTAAAAATGTGTGGTTCAAGGTACTCTGATTTGGATTTTGATTAGATATTATTTAATTACTTATCATCAACTGTTTATGGTTTATTCTACCTTCTCTTGACATTTATTAGAAATAAGATTGAGGATATAACCGTTTTCAAGCAGACGACTTTCTTGATTTGATGCTGGTTCAGTGTTGTTAACTTCCCTATCTTTACCCTATTATATCAACGAAAATGTTTACTATTTGTACAGGGTTAAGCAACAATTCAGTAAAGCTAATTTTTGGCTGTAGCATTATCTAAACCGTTGCTTTGATCATTATCCTATATAGGTAGATACATGGCCTCATGGTTCAATTATTTGATCAAAATATTTGTCTAGGCGTTTAGCCATAAATTACATTGAGTGAATCATTGGCCCACCCTGGATGGATGAATGATTCATTTTTATACTTCATTCTACGTATTTATTAACTGGTTTTTCAGCTATTGTACAAATACAGTTTTTCCATTTACATTATACAAATTGTTTATTTTAAAATAGGCTCTCAAACTGACTTTTAGCTGTTTCCATAGGAGCTTTTTGCTGTTTGCGTCACTTAAGTTGTGTTTGAAAAGATATTTCATGAACCAAAAAAAAAAGATAATAGCTTTGTTGCATTTTCTCGTTTGGTGTTGTAGCATTAGATAATACTGAAATAATAATAGTACATTTCTGCAGTTCTGGGGAACACCTGAAAAAACATTAATGCTGTTAGAAATATAGTTGTTAATTTTGATTAACTGTGAACGACCGGTCAACAAACTTTGAAGAAAATTTAACAGAATTGTACCAAGGCCCATAGCCTCAAGCTTCTTTAAAAGATGAATATGACTTACTCTATCAAATGCCCTAGAGATGTCTGTGTAGATACTATCTACTTGCACAGACCTCTCCAACGCACAAACCAAATCATATTGGTAGGAAAGCAAGTTGGTCACCGCATGAGCAAACCCACGTTGATCACTAAGTAACATCCTGCAATGCCAAGAAAAGTGAGATGAGAACAATATCTGTCAAAAAGCTTAGGAATAACAGACTGAATGCTAATGCCTCTATAGTTAATAATATCACTTTTATCACCGGTCTTGTGAATTGGTGTTAAAAAGCTCACTTTCCAATAATCAGGAAAAATGCCTGATGACAGAGATAAATTAAAAAGATGTAGCAAAGGGCCACTCAGAGTACAAACACAATTCTTTATAAAAACTGATGGTATCCCATCTGGCCCATAGGAACATGATAAAATATTTCTGATATTGATAGAGTTAATGAATTAAAATTGAAACCAAAATCAAAACTATACTCAGGAACCTCCTTGACCACATTTCTTTAAGTAGATGCAAAATTTTTGGCAAATAAATTGACAATATCATGACCATTTCCAGCAACTCCGCCATTAAGATGCATGGAGTTGGGATATGTACTTGACTTTCTCATACTATTAACATGTTTCCAAAAATTCCTAGGTTTATAAGACACACTCTGTACGGAGATTTTTACATTTATCCCTCAAAAAAGGCAAAATGTGCATAATCATTTTCATTCATACTATTTTTAAATTTTGAGTGAGCCGTTTTCTTTTGAGCCACAATGCTCTGTAATTTCCTGCTAAACCGAGATGGAAAGTTAGTTGATTTTA
>MU183543.1:0-14687 GCA_016904865.1 Pissodes strobi
AATAGGAAAAACGTGTTGCAATATTTTACGTATTTTGAAAGCCAACTGAAGTACAAATATACCCCTTATTGTTCAAAAACGGGGATTTCCCGTATCTTGGCTCCGACAGTTTCTGTGATTCCCAACTTACTTTACGGCTGCATAATCACGTATTTATTGCTTTATAATTTTAGTGTGTTCGGTTACGTTTACGTTCATTGTCGTGTACTCGCTTGTAAAAATGAGTGGCCCACCGAAGTTTCGAAATAAAGATAAACAAACGAACAATTATCATTAGAGGATGGTTCAGCCAGAGTATAACAAACCAGCTGGGGGATCAAATTTTTCTGCGCATGCCTGAAATAGGATGGATTTCCGTCAAACTGACTTTTGTTGTAGCGCGTCAGTTACGAATTCTGATAAGTGCGTTTTAATGTTGAATTGTGTCGTAATTTCTAAATTTTAAAACTGAATAAGTGTGTAATAATGTCAGGTATTACTTGTGCATATCGTGCCTGTTCAACTAGGCCTGGAGATGGAAAATCCTTCTTCACATTTCCTAAACTCTAAAGATTATGACCGGTAAGTACATACCTACTAACACAATGTAATGGTTGTTTTTTTTTTAATTGAAATTAATTGTTGAATAAATTGCTCTTGAAGAATAGATGAATATTGATACAGGAGTGTTAGTAGTGAAAAACTGCAATTTATAAGTCAGAAATTGAATGCCAAAGGACGTGAGGTACATGTAATGTGTATTGCTAGACTGTTCTAAGTTTTTTCATAGTAACCTAAAAAAAGAAGAGAGCCTAACCTCAAACCTGACCTACCTAACCAACAATTTACGATTTCGATTCCGCGGAAAAGGAAAAATAGAAGGGCGATGTAATCTATTTTCTATGGAAGGGCGGATCGGTTTGTGTAATGTAATGAGTTTCTCGGTTAAATAAGTAGCATAACGTGTCTATAGTGCGCTTGAATCACAGATTGTAACAATTTCTGGATACCTACTAGGTATATATTGAGATTCATAATAGAATATTATCATTAATAAATAATAACGCACGTATTGTGTTGATGTATTCCAGTATACCTTTACTGATAGAAGTATTGCATTCCTTCAAGGATTTTGTAAAAATGATGTATCAGAGAAGAACAGGTAATGTGATATTCATGGACGAGGTTATATCGATTAACTTATAACAAAATTACATCACACTAATTATTTGGAAGTTTTGGTCTGGGTACTCTAGTTTTGCCAAATGTGTAGATGTCTAATTCAAATCCACTAACATTTTGATTGCGAATTGTAAGACATCACCTGCAGAAGTTAGTTGGCATGCTTCGATGTGTTATAAATGCTTCATTTACTAAGTATAATGGCAGGCTTAAAATATCTGCCCCCCCCCCCTGTATTTTAATCACAAACCAAGCTTGTGTTAAAATATTTTTTTAAGCTTTATAAATTACAGTTATCCTAGGAAGATCTAATGATATTTTTTTTCAGTGCCAAAGTCTGGGCAGAAGCTTCTATCAGAAGTGATATACTGGATAAACCAGTTAAACAGATGGCAACGATGGCATATAGACTATGCGAAGTTCACTTTGAGGAAAAGTATTTTTCTAAGATAACCTCTGCAAGAAAGCACTTGGTACCTGATGCAATTCGTACAATATTTGGTCAATATCTACAACGGGCATTTGCGACTAGTCAATAGTTCGTCCCTCAGGACAATTTGTATGATCAAAAGTGACTATTTCTAACTATTTACAGGATCCTATTTTCTACTAATTCTAATATATACATTTTTACATCAGTATTTCTGGCGGAAATGGTTTACAGTAATTTGTGTTGCTTATCAGGGAGGCCTAGGCTCTAGAAAGTATAGTGTGGTATTTCTATGTATGGGTCCATGGGAAGGACGTCGTTCCTGGTTAAAACGTGCGTCGGCCAGTCGTGCTGTTTCCGGCGAGCCATGTATTCCCAGGTCGTAGAACCTGCACGCTAGACGGTCGATATGCTCCCTGACATATTCGATGCCCGCCCAGTCGTGCAGGTCCCGGATTCGGGTGTACATACTCGCCGAAAAGACAGCTCTCAAGTGTTTATTTTGCAGGACTTGTACTGCATTTAAGTGTCCCTCTGCCACGGAGCACCATACAGGAGCTCCGTATAGGAGGGTTGGCCTGGTTATTGCCTTATAAAGGATTAGCTTGTTTCCCGGGCTAAGGACCGACTCACGTCTTATCAGCGTTCCCAGTTTCTTATAAATTAATGCATTTTTGTTTTTGATGTAGTCGATGTGCTTTCTGAACCTAAGCCCCCTATCAAGCACAATTCCCAGATATTTAACTGCATCCTTGGGTGCAATTTCAGTATTGTGGATAATTATCGGTTGCACAATTTGAGGGGTTTTCTTTCTAGTGAATATGCCGAGCTCAGTTTTTCCTGCACTTAACCTTATCTTCCATTTGTCCTAGTACTGGAGTATCACCTCCATATACCGGCTCAAGTTGTCAACAGCGGACTGCGCGTGAGGGGCGCCAGTGTACAGGATAGTATCGTCAGCGTAAAACGCTGCTGACGCGTTCGGGTAAGACGGGAAGTCGGATATGTAATAATTAAAAAGTTCCGGGGAGAGTACTGTTCCCTGCGGGACGCCGCATTGGATTGGCCTCATGGTCGAAGTGGCATTACCCACTTTCACCGAGAAGAAGCGTCCGGCAAGATATGACCCAATCAGCGCTGCTAAATAGAGTGGATACTCAAATTCTACATAGAGTTTGTATAGCAGGCCCACGTCCCACACCCTGTCAAACGCCCTCTCAATATCGAGCAACAGCAGGGCGGTGCAATGCCTCCTATTGAAACTATCATAGATTGCCTGAACGACTTTCGCAGCCAACATGCATGTGCTATGTCTGCTGCGAAAGCCGAACTGCTCCCTCAGGAGAATATCTAGCTTCTCGGCCGCCCCACTGAGTCTCGATATCAGGAGCTTCTCGGCTACTTTTCCCAGTGTACTCAACAGGGATATCGGCCTGTATGATGTAGTCAATGTCGGGTCCTTACCCGGTTTCGGGAACAGCACAATCCTCGCAACCTTCCAGGAGGAGGGGAAGTACTGCACGCGAATTATGGCATTCACAATATGCATTAAATGTATAACGGTCTTTTTCGGGAGGTAAACACTACCGGTTTTATGAATCATGTACCCAGCAGAAGGTACCTGTTGGTCACATAAATAGTTTCAGTTTTTATCCGGGTTGTACTAGGTAATTGATATTTGTCAGATACTTTATTTAGTCTAACATGATATTGTTTGGCTGCAATTAAATAGCCTTACCCTTGTTGTTGAAACGGTATCAACAATATCTTCATTCTCATTATCACTTTCAGGTCCTAGTATTTCAAAAGATGAAGAAACAAAATTGATGAATTTGGACGATATTCAACCAATGAATGTAAGAAAAGATAATCGTGTCCTACCTTCTCACCTTTCACCAACTATATATGCTGAAATGCTGCACTGTCAACCAGGACTACACAATAAATCCGTATATAAGGCCCTTGAAATCAAAATGAAGACAATTTCTGATAAGGATAAACACTGCATCCTTTGTATCGATTGTAGGCACTCAACTAAAGGGTGATAAACTTCGTACTATTTTAGAAGATTGTATTTTAAATTTAAAGTATATATATTTAAAAGTGCAAGGCATAACAAGTGACATGGGCTCGAATTTTATTGATTTGACTAAATGTCTAGGAATTACACACAGAGTTTCAGGTAGGAGGTGAGGATATGTTCTATATGTTTGACCCATGTCATTAAGGCAGCACACCTTTTGTTTTCAGGGTAGAAAAACGTCTTGGTCATTTATTAAAAGTTTCTATAATTCCGATAAAAACAATTCTACAGGTGTGCACCCAAACTCACTAATTCTCACCTTAATCCCACAACTTTTGAAAAAATGAGTGAGTTATGCCGCTCAACTTTTGAGCCACTCAATTGCCAGTGGTATGAATACATACATCAGTTTAAGTGCACTTCCAAATGAAACTTTTGCAACAATTTAAATTGTAGAAAAATTTAATAATCTGTTTGATATCTTGAACTCCCTATCATTAAATAATCCTTATACATTTAAGATGTATTTGACGGATCTGATTCATGGTTAGAATTTGTAAACGAAGCTTTGGATTTTTTGCCAGATTTAAAGGTATTGAACAAAAAGGGTAAATATTATTAAATGTTGGTCTATACAATCAGAGGTCTTTTCAATTTATGGCAGAAACTTTTAAACTGTAGGTATAAATATCTTAAAACCAGAAGACTGATTGTTTAGAAAATTTCTTTGGAAGTGTAAGGCAAGAGGGAGACAATTGCATAAATCCCACACCAATACAGTTTCAAAGTGCCTTCAGAAAATTATTTGTGCAGATTTATTTCCACTCAAATCACATGAATTGTAGGGAGAATTTAGATGATGTTTTCATTAGTTTAAAATCCATGGACATGGTAGAAATTATTAATAAGGCGGCAGTAATTTCCTTGCCTGATTGCAATTACCATAAAGAAACCGTTTCAACACAGAATGCTTTCTATTATGTCCGTGGATATTTGATGAAAAGGTGTCTGAAAGTACGTTCATGTGGCATTTGCTCTTTTTTTGGCAGAGAATGTACTAGTATTGATGTAGACAAACTTCTGTCTCATTTTAAAGCTTTTGATGCAACCAAAGGTACTTTTGGTGGTTTATCATTACTACCAGAAAGGTGGGTACATTGTATATACTGCCTTGAAAGTATTTTCAACTTGCAGTTTGAGAACATAATATACAGGCGAAAAAAAAATTCTAATTATCTCGTGAATATATTTGAAAACGTACAATTTCTCCATCCCTGTTCAAAATTTCCCAAGCTGTTTGTATTAAAACTACATATAAGACTAAAAATATTTTATACTTTAAAATTTAATAATAGACATCTCAAATGTAATACTTCTGATAAAAAAGGTATTCGGAAATTGAAAATCCTATCACATGTATAATTGATCAAAATTATTGCATTTTTCATTTTATAATAATTTACTCTGATTTATGAAAACTTATGTATGCATGTATGTAAATAGTAGCGTTTAGAGCTGTGTGTGTTTTCTTTAAACAAAAGGGTTAAAGCAATATTTTTAAAGTTATTTCATCTAGATATGGTATTGTTAATTTGTGCTCATAGCTTTGAGTAATATTGTTCTCGTATTTATTTTTGTATGGTTTATTAATAGGATTATGTAACGGTAAATTGTTACCGTAATGTTTATGTCTAAAGCTAATATTGTTTATATGATATCTACCACTAATTTATTATAAGCATTATTTTATTCGTTATGTCTTAGTATTTAGTATAAGTAGGTATATTTATATGTTATTAAATGTAAAGCACAACGACCTTTAACTATAAATAATTAAAAGCATTGGCATTACGTGGTCAGTATTCAGTCCTAGATAATCTAGGACCACCTAGGAACACCATTGTCTCCATTCATAAGAGTGGGTGTGAGGGTTAGAATCGCTTAAGACAACTCGGGTAAGTAATCTCCTGACTCACAACTTCTCAGCCTACCGATAACAGTTACAGGAATAATAAAAACCTTTTTTTTGTGCTGTTGCAAGTTTTATTTTTTCTCCTCGTTTCAAAGGTTCAAAAAATTTACTTATCGTAATTGAAAGAAATGGAGTAATATTAATAATAACAAGAAGTTGCTGAAACTAGCATAATAAGAAGTGCCTATTTGGGAACCGCTGAAAACGTCGTACAATACGTATATCTTTTTCTACTACCTATCAAAAACCTGTGCTACACTACACCTCTTCAATAACCTCCAATCCAGGCGGGTGTAAGCTCAAAGTGGTTTATTTAGGTTAAAAATTGACATCAAGTTAACATGACAAATGAAATCATGAAATACAGGGATTCATTTTTCTCTCAACGTGCTCTTATTAAGGGAAACTAATTATTTAAATAAAATCACAAGAAACTATTGAGATTTCTTTATCAATAAATTGTAAAAGAAATGTAAGTGATATATATTTTTATGACGAAAGCTTTCAGAAATTATTATCGACAAAGGTGATAGGAAGTAGAAAAAACCACTAATTATAGAAAAGCTTTAATTATTACTGAGTCAAATTCAAATATGAAACTTGAACACTTCAAGTTTCTTATAGTGTAGTCGCAGAGCCGCTTCCTATCGAACCACTTCATGGTTTGAGCAGTTTACAAATAGGCTGTTTTTCTGTCATCGGCTGTGCCGGAATCGGTCTTTTGAACATCAAAGGTGCCGACGCTTTATGTCGCTTCTCGTTGGTTTGTTATACTCGGGTTCAACTGATATCGAAGAGACCGATATAGTGACTGAAGGTGATGGTTTCGATGACGTTTTGCACGTTGGCACTGATAGTGAAAATGAACTGCCGGATTCCTCGGATGTAGTATGCCGATCTGTAAAATTGTATAGTGATGATTCAACTTATATTTCAAAAGTTGTTATTGTGTGGGCAAAAGTTTCATTTACTACAAAAATGGAAACAAGAAAATGCAGCATAGAAAACGGGTTCTGGTAAACTTCGCGACCCTCGGAATTTCGCAATTTTCTTTTTTTCACTAGAAAGAGCGTGTCCTATAAAGTTGTTTAAGAGGAAAAAATTTGCGGATCCCCCATATTTAAGCCGAAAAAAAGCCCCCAAAGTTTGAGTTTTGAGGTTAATTGCTGTAGAACGGCGAACTTCCTCGACTACTTTACTGCACTTTTCTTTACTTTGTTGACTTTGTTTGAAAGCTTACCTTACATAGAACAGCTTAGAACCCAAAAATATAAATTACATTTGCTAATATATCAAAATAGTTTTAAAAATTGATATCATACTAAAACAATAATCAACATTCAATCTACGTCGAGTACGATACGACCTTCGAATTCGAAGTCGGAAAGCGGCAAATTTTAGCCCCTGGAATACGGTGATGCCAAACTTATTCTAGTTGCTTACATTCGAGCATGGTTAGATTTTGATTCGGCGATCCGGGTTCAAATTTGTTGCTTTTTTAATTTTTTTTCCAAATGGTTTTTTTTTTCTTCATTTTAGGTATGTCTTGGGTTCAAGTTTCTTTTAGCGGAAATCAGCTACAAAAAATATCGTTCTATAGGACGATTCTACACAAGAATACTAGCACAAAAATAAAATGTCTTTTCTTCACAAATGTTTTGTTTTCCAGAAAATTAAATTTTTCTTTACATGATAATTTAACTAAAACCCGTATTTGGATAATTTCCCCATTATTTTTTAATCAGTTGTGTAAGAAATATTTGTATATTTAGTATAGAGCAACCTCCCCAAATACAAAATCATAAAAAAAATTCTGCGGAAATGTATCATTTTAATTTTTTCGACACTAGAATAACTGAAATCAGTTACATGAAAACATGTTTCTGTTTTACATTCTAAATATTTTTCTAAACATAATACCGCAAAAAACTTCTTTCGGAAAAAAGTCATTTACATTTTTTGAGTTAGTTTGGGTTAGCTTTGGTGAGTTTAGGTTAGTTTGGATTAGCTTTGGTTAGTTTCGTCTCGTTTAAGCCAATACGCATATGCGTAAAGAAAGCCTTTCTTCACGCAAGCCTATGCCACACAATTTCGGTTAGCTTTGGTTAGTTTGGGTTAGCTTTGGTTAGTTTCGTCTCGTTTAAGCCACTACGCACTTTGGTGAAGAAAGGCTAGGCGAAACAATTTCGGCTAGCTTGGGTTAGCTTTGGTTAGTTTCGTCTCGTTTAAGCCACTACGCACTCGCGTAAGAAAGGATTGAGCGTAGCGCAAGCCTAGGCGAAACAATTTCGGTTTGCTTGGGTTAGCTTTGATTAGTTTGGGTTAACTTTGGTTAGTTAAGGTTACTTTCATCTCGTTTAAGCCACGACACACTTGCGTGAGGAAAGCTTGGATATTTTTGTGTGTGAAATGTGAAAGAAAAATATGCATTCATGTAACTGAATAGAAGAATTTTTTTCTAATGAATTTCCGCTCTTTTAATTTTCCTTTTTGAAAATTAGATTGATGTATTTGCGGCGAAATATATTGATTGTTCTGCGTAGAGAGGTACTCTAATGCCAAAACTTACATTAATTTCTTTCTAACGGATTTCCGCTAAACGAAACTTGAACCGGGCCATGCGAAAAGTGCTTGATTTTGGGTATATCTTGGGTTAGTTTTGGTTAGCACTTGGTTAGTTTCCTTGTCTTGAGCTTCCGTAGCGAGCGGAAGGCCATGCGAAAAGTGAAATATTTTGGCAACATCGTATTTCTGGGGCTTCTATTAGCCGCCTCTCTGACGAGGGGATGACGCTTCACGGTCCATCGACGTTGCCAAATATTCGCATGGTTTTTCGCGTCTTTTCTAGGAATATATCGACGGTATTTGTAGGTTTGTCGAGATACTATCTCGAAGACGAGGAGAGCGTTTTTAATAAATGTATTTCTTACAAGAAGGTTACAAGTACAACTGACTAACATAGGCTTTTCACTTATATTTATAAACTATAAATAAATAAATGCTTATTCTGCATGAGAACAAAGCTGTAAAAATCTAGGAAGGCTGATGTAATCTACAGAATTGCAATTGTTTCCATGACAATGTACCTAACTGTCGAATTCTTTTTAACTTTTTACTCTTCGTGTTAATATTTTATACTTAAAAATGGAAGTTGCTAACATACATAACTTAGTTGATATAATGAAGTTGGATGACGCTGATCTGATACACCTGCTGCAAAATAATAATTTGCTACCCACAGTGATGCGTTGTCCTACAAGGGGTTGCCGCAGGCAATGCGTTATCCAGAAACGAAAAACAGCCACTCTTGGACATTGTTTTTGCTGTTCTCGTTGCAAAATTAGACAAACTATTGTGAAAGGATCCTTTTTCGAAAAGTGCAAGGTACCAATTCGCACCGTCCTATATTTGTTGTGGCAATGGGTTTGTGAAGTTCGCTGTGGAAGTGCCGCAATGAGTGCCGGGTGTTCAAAAGTAGTAGCTGTGCAATACTACCGGTATTTCAGGGACATTTGCTCATGGCAGTTATTGCAACGGAATGATTTGTTTTTATTTGGTATGTATATCAAACAAATAGAATATTGGGTTACTTTGCTTCTTTAATTTGTAGGTGGTGAAGGGCACATTGTGCAAATCGATGAGTCTGTGTTGACACGCAGAAAATATAACGTCGGACGCGTTATTCCACCGAAGTGGGTTGTCGGAATGTACGACGTTACTGCGAAACGCGGATACGTCGTTTTTGTCGCAAACAGGTCGTCCACTACTCTGGAAGCACTAATTTCTGACCACGTTTTACCTGGAACCGAAATTTGGACAGACTGCTGGCGCGGATATGGTGCGCTTACGTATTTGGGAGGTGCTTCTCCATATACTCACAAAACGGTAAATCATTCCAGGAATTTTGTAGATCCGGATACGGGAGTATGCACCAACCACATAGAAGGCCACTGGTCGTATTTAAAACAATTTTTGAGACGTCTTGGTGTGATGCAGTCATCGTTTCTATCTGAATATGTGGACCAGTTTATGTGGTGGCAAGTGTTTGGACCCACCCCTCGTGCGCGGCTCGCGAACTTAATAGCGCAAATCTCTGCAAGATACCCACTAACATAATAATTTTTTCTAACTTTTTTTTGTTTTTACTTAATTTGTTCGTTAGTTCGTTTAGTTCGTTAGTTCTTAATAAAACCGCTTTTGAAAATATTAATAACAATTACCTACTTGGATAAGCTTCAAACTCAAGAGAATGGACACAACTTGGCAACACTGTAAGTACTGTTTAATATTAGTAGAGTTTTAGCACTGCAATGTTACGGAAATGGCTTGCTTTTTGACAATTTTAACCTCAAAACTCGAACTTCGAAGGCTTTTTTTCTGCTCAAATATGGGGGATCCGCAAATTTTTTTCTCTTAAACTACTCTATAGGACACCCCCTTTCTATTGAAAAAAAAATAATTGCGAAATTCCGAGGGTCGCGAAGTTTACCAGACCCTAGAAAACGTTTCAACAAGTTTGACTAGACATAGTTTCCAATTTCTTACCATAAAAGAAGCTTTAGAGTTACTTTTTTCGCAAAATAATGCCAACTAGCATGTCCAGCAAAATAAAATCAAATAGTGGAAATTTTGAACTTAACCATGAATCTCAATTATAAATTTCTCTTAGCTAAAGTATAAACTATTATTATTAACCTTATTGATAGTTCAAAAGAGCACTCAAATTAGGGGGTCAAAGTCTGATATAAAAAAGCTGGGCCCATACCCGCAGACTTTGGTCTCCAGTGTGAACTACCGATAGGGAAAAGCTCTTCAGAGAGGTAACTACTCTCTTAAAAGGTGAATATCGTAAAATTAGTAACACCGAAAGCCGAATTGCTGATTAAATTAATAACATATTAAAAGTAAATTACAGAAAAAAAATATTCACATTGATTGGTATATAACGCCTTTCTGGCCAGCTCCCTCTCTGCTGTTCGCAGCTAATACATTTTGTGAAGACTAACCCCTGGGACTTACGGAATATACATTCCTGAATGCTTTGGTAATATCAGCCCCGCCTCCAGGCTTTAAGCCACCCGCGGCGAGCAGGACTTGGCTACAGAACAATTAAGGAGTCAATAATGACATATCAGGCAAATAGGCGGCCGCGCGGTTTTTTGACCGGTAGGTTCCGACATAGGGAGATGACCTGCAGGGTCTATATTGTCATGGTAGATGTACCACGGGAAGCTACCTGGAATTAAATCGGGAATGCCGGGCTCGATTTTTAGGGAGGGTTTTGAGGGGCTATGAAAATTGCGTGCTTTTTCGTGATGTCAGGCTAAACGGGAGCTTGGAGAAAAAAAATTTTGCCGCGACCAAACTCCGCACGGCGGAGTCGGGTTTGGCTGGTTAGTGGGTACCCCTCATCATGCCCATTTCCCGAATTTTTATCGAGAAGTGGGGAAAATCACGAAACACGTTTTTTCAAATTCAAAATGTTTATATTAATAAAAAATTGCAAAACACAGAGGAACATATATAGTACAATTGAAAATAATAGCGTCACAGGAAGTATACATAAATGGTTAAAATGAACATTAAAAGTACAAATATAATACAATTTGTTTAAAACCTATAATTTAGAAATTCTTGAACTGTATAGGGTTCAATTCTCAATATACTATCTTTAATACTACTCTTAAAACTATTGATATTCTTGTCCAGCTTAATACAAACAGGCAGATCATTAAAAAACTTCATACATTAATAGGTTGGTCCCTTTTCAGTAGCTGTCAATCGATGTGGAGGGAAATTTAGTCCCACATACCTAGTGGGTATATTGGTTTGTTAGACAAACTCAGTGAACTTTTCCGTGTGTTTGAAGAAAAACAACAGACACTCACATATGTACAGACCGGCAAGCGTTAAGAAACCCAAGTTCCTAAAAAATTCCCCTATATGAATCCCTTTTTCCCAAGTTGAGCAGTGTTCTTATTGCTCGCTTTTGGGCATCAAAGACCCTGCTTCCCCTCAAAAGATGATGCCATATTTGAGAGTGGAGTAAATATTGGCATAGTACCACCGTTTTAAGGTGGTCAATATTAGGATATCTTGACAGTATCCTTAGGGAGTAGCATGTCGAACTGACCTTTCGACACACATTGTTGACCTGTACCACCCAGTCCAAATTTTGGTCTATATGTATGCCCAGAAACTTTGTGTGCGTGGACAAAACGTGAGGAAGATTATCTGTCAGGGAGATTATATCTGGGATGTCATTGTTCTTCCTTTTGGTGCTAAAACAGACAATGTTAGTCTTCTAACTATGTTAATCTTCTAACTATTTCTAGTGAACCAGTCCTGGGCTGCTTTTAATCGTGCACAGGAGATCTCGGAAAGCTGAGAAGCAATTGTCAGCAAGTTCGTGTCGTCCGCATAGTTTACCAGGTGTGATTTGTCATCAAGAATTTCGTTTGCTAAGTCATTTACATATATAGTGAAAATTAGAAGATCCGGGACTCCGCCCTGAGTAATGCCAAGGAGAAGCCGCAACCCCTCAGAAATGTGTTTCTGGCCTTTGGACTCAATGAGGACCCTCTGTTTCCGGTCTGAAATATATGAGCGGATCCAATCTAAGGCTGGCCCTCGGATCCCATACTTCTCCAAATCATCAGCCAAAACTCTATGGTCAAGGCTGTCAAATGTCTTGGACAAGTCCAAGAACAAGCCAAGAGACAACCTTTCCTCCTCAAACCCCCCAGAATTCTTTCAACAAAGTCATAAATTGCCGTTTCGACAGACCTGCCCCTCAGAAATCCATGTTGTGTATCACTTATCAGCCCTTCCGAACAGAGGAAGCCCATAAGCCTACTGCACATGGTCACCTCAAACACCTTTGAAAATGTAGGCAACCGGCTTATTGGTCTGTAATTGCCAAGCTGGCTCTTGTCTCCTTTTTTGTATATAGGTTTTACAATTGCCAGCTTGAGTTTATCGGTAAAGATTCCATATGCAAATGAGTTGTTAATCACGTGGCACAGTCGCTCAGACACCTCCTATTTGGGGGGCGCGAAGTTCGAAGTTTTGGTCTAAAAATTGCACGAGTTTGTTGTACCGAAATATTTCGAAAATAGAGAATTTTTTTTTGAAAAATTGTGATTTTAGCACCCTGTATGTGATTTAAAAAAATATATTTGTACGTGGGTGACATGTACGTGGTTACCTCTAACCGTTTCTGTAATGAAAGCGAAAAAAAATTTTTAAAAATAATTTTTGAAAAAAATTAATTTTGATGTGGGTACTCTAGATCATTTGGGGGCCGGGAGTTCGAAGTTTTGGTCCAAAAAATCACACGAATTTGTTGTACCGAAATATTTCAAAAATGGGGGATTTCGGGAACAATAATAATTGTGGTTTTAACACCCTGTATGTGATTTCAAAAAATATATTTGTACGTGGGTGACATATACGTGGATCCTTCTAACCGTTTCTGTAATGAAAGCAAAAATAATTTTCGACAAAAAATTATTTTGATGTGGATACTCTAGAGAGGGGTATTTGAGGGCGCGGAGTTCGAAGTTTTGGTCTAAAAAAACGCACGAGTACTTATATGTAACATGCGCTCGCTCCATGCTAAATATGTGCTACATGCTGTTCGGTAATCGATCAATCAATCGGGTTGCGTTTCGGCCACTTCCGTAAAAATTGTCCTGAGTCGCTTTAGGGCGATGTCGCCCGTCCCTAAAGATGTGCTAAGTTGCGATTTTTCGTTAGCAGTTGCGACTGTTTATGCGATTTTTCATTCACTGCGAATTTAAACTGCTAATGCTAATTGCGAATAGACCGGTATGTTATATAGTGGGGTTTAATTATTTAAGGCGTTGGTTATTATTGCATACAACGCGCGATGAGCTGCTTATAGTATGAATGAAGCGTTTTACGTATTCATTGCGAGAGTGTTTACCGTGTTACATACAATCACATTAAAACTTTATAGAAAAAATAAAAACGGCCGCCCCTAAAAATTGGCCGCCCGAGGCGGCTGCCTCGCCTCCTCACCCTTGGAGACGGGGCTGGTAATATTTACCACCTTATACTCAACCTGAAACCAATAGATTTTCAAGTTGTTTAACCTCCTGAAAGAGCCCAGAGTAGAGTTTTACTTACTTTTTACATATGTCACAAAAAAAAAATCATATTCTACAAAATAACAATTTTTAATTAAATAAGTTAAATGTTCTACAGCTTATGCACTGTTTGCAGTTTGGAAAAAGTTTCCGAACCCAATGTGTCTTACAGAAGTTGACCATAGTGACACTTCACCGTAATATTTGAAAATTATCATGACTTAAAGTTAAAAAACACTATTTTAATTTGGGTTACTATAGACTGCAGTTCAAAAAGTAGTATAATGAACAAGTGCTCATCTTTGTTGATCAAAAGTTGTATGAGACTCAATAATTTAAAATATATTTATTATTTTCATAAAAACCATTGGGTTAATCTGCAAGAAAGGTATATACAATAATACTACTTTTCTTTCCACAAATTAACCTCATAAAACATCAAAAACCTCACTTTAAATGAATAAATCCGTTTATAAAATCAGGGTATACGTGGCATTGTGCGCCACCGGTGAGGGTGGAAATAAAAAATTAATCGGTTTATGATAATTCTATTTTACCGTTATGGAAAAATAACCGTTTTCCTCTTATCCCTTGGCAATTCTTTTGCGTTCATGCCACAAAAACAGGGCTCGATTTAGTCACAAATGACTTGTGTGCGTTACGCTCCGCAAAATCCTTTGTGGATTTTTTTGCGTTTAAGTGGCATAAACAGTGCCCGCCGATGCGAACTGACCCGAATTGCGTCTCGGTTCGCCTACGTGTTCGTTTCATTAGAGCTTTCTAGGGTCGGATAAAAAGCTACGTAACACCTGACTGTTTTCTGTGAATTCGCAACTCGCTTTGCTCGGAATTTTTCCCTCTAAAATAAAGGCAGGATTTCCATTAGCGCGCTGCTTTGCAGAAAAACTTTCGAAACCTTTCCATGGCTTGGCTTTTCGCTTTTATTATTTTTCATTTCAATTTAGAATTCTCGCTTGAGACACAATACCA
>MU183543.1:24687-44039 GCA_016904865.1 Pissodes strobi
CATCTTCAAATTATTACTGCCTAGTGGCAGTTAATTGTGGCCATATTCCACCATAAAATGCCGTATTACATTGGTCCTAAATAGATTTGCTATAATATTGCATTCAATTTTATTAATTTTTCTTTGCGTGGCTATGTCATTGGCGTTTTTTTCCCACGCGAGTCGTAGAAAGTGGTTTCTAGCGACACATTTGTTCTGCCAACTGGGGATGTGCGCTCCAAACCAGTATCATAATGGACTAGTTTGATGATGCTTTGAGTGATACTATTTCTATTTTCACGATTGTTTTAATATATTATAACTAGAAAATCGCCGGTTAGTATTGCGTCCTGGTGAACTCGGAAGCATGAATGGAATATAATCCTGTTACTGCATATTTAGTGTTTATTTTGTTACTCGTTTTATAGCAGTAGAACCGTAAATTTGCATTATTTACTTCATCAGAAAGTACGAAAGTTTTACAAATATAGTTTTTGAATTCAGGGATACTGACAATTAATAGAGTCCTTTTATCATCGATGTTACCATGGCTCATTTTGGAAATTCATCTCGGTGACGAGCATCAGCCAATCCGAAACCGCCATAGCAAATTTAATCATCAAACACACTTCATCTTATGCTTCCCTAGTGACTTAATTATATCTTTTGTACTAAAATTGTTGGGTCTAAATCTCAGATTTTGCTCCTTGACGAACCTAATTCATTTATGCCCAGTTTCTGAAAGTATGGATAACTTTATTCTTCAAATATTTCCTATGACAACGATTGTTAATACAATTGTAACCATAGTAATTATTGGCTTCATAACTTTATACACTAGATATCTGGTACTTCAGAAACCGGGCATTAGACTTACTGTCCATATTTATGCTGAGTTTAATAATACGTTTCAACAAAGAATATCGACACCATACGTATATTGTTGAGCTCGGAGAAATAGGCTAAACAGACTTGTATACCTTTTACGCCAGCGTTCACTCTTTGATTTTGATAGGTTTTCTTCAGATCTGCACATCCGGAAAAATGTTTCCAGTGCATTTATAACTGCTTCGTTTTCACGTTGATTTTAACTTCTTATTTCTTCTACCACTTGTCTCTGGATTTCGTCAATATTGCTAATTATTTCTCTAGCCCGAAAGGAAAGTATCCATGGCCGTTAGATCTTGGAAGTTGACGAGCCTATTGATTGTCCAATACCTACCCATCCACACTTGATAATTATAACGAAGAAAGACTACTACTGCCAGAATATTGTGGGTAGGAGTATCTACCCCTCTTGTTGCCAAATTATTTTTTGACGAGTTGGAATCAGTAGATCATCGACAAAATGTTTAATTTGATTTTCCAAAAGCTTTAGATGGCTCTACCTTATGCCCGAAATTGCCGCACTAAACTTATATTGTGGATTTTCGTGGAAAGTAATTGGCTCAACAGCTTGTGAATCGGACCACACATGACCATTTTTCCTAGTATAAATACCGCCTTATCGGTCCACGAAATTTTATTGAAATAATTTAGGTCCTAATTAATACTTTCTTTTATTATCTGGGTATGTGATAGATGTGGTCCATCCGCATCGCCCGGTGAAATACCCCCACTTTCAGGTGGCGTGAAATGACCTCTGGTTCATGTTTCGTCACCATGCCTTTGTGATTCTGTTCCCAGGGTGAAATAGAAGAAAGATTGAATAATAGCGCCTCCCAGATCAAAATACTCCGGAAGTAAAATAGCGTCCCATTCGGATCTACGGGTGGAGGCTGGCCTGGGAGGTTCATCAGATGTCTCTGAAGACGTCTCCAAGACAGAAAATAGACTTCGATTGGACTTCGGCAACATAAGAGGCGTTAACAGAAATGCAAACTAGGTCCCTTAACACCTAACATCAAGTAAGCCCCATATTTTAGCTCTATCAGAAAGAAAAGTGAAATCAAGCACTACTCATGTTCACTTGAATATACTCGGATATGACTTTTACTCCCGATTTTGACATAAGTCATAGTCATAGTCATAGCTGTTTTTATACGAGACGCCAGGTGATTCAAATTAAGCACAGATCGAACAATTAAATTCATTTGTTCCACCTAGCGCAACCAATATAAACGGCGTTTATCAAATCTTGTCAATCAAATTGATTTTCTGCAGATCAATTATCCAACGGCAGAAATTGTCATAGTGGGAGACTTCAACGTAGATAGTATCGACTGATAGAAACACTTCAACAAAAACGACGATGAAGGACGAGAAGCCAAGACTTTTGCTATTAGTCACGGACTTACCCAGATGGTTGACGAACCTCTCAAAATGTCTGAGCGTCAAAGAGACTTTGCTAGCCTCCTGGATCTATTCTTAACAACTAATCCTGAGATCTATACGGTAACCGTGCAACCTCCGTTGAACTCATCAGACCACAATCTTATCTCCGCAAGCTGTGAACTTGCTATCAAATCACAGGAGCCACAGGTATCCCGGAAGGTTTGGTCCTAAAATCTGCAAAGTGGCGTGACCTTTGCGAGATTTCGTATTTCTTTTCCTATGAAAGATGTCTGCTTCGGGAGTCAAAACACCTTTCAATCTGCCGACGAGATAGCTCAAGTTATCCTTGCTGATATGAAAGCTTTCATACCTTCTTCTATGAAATACATCTCAAATAGTAAACCATGGTTTGGGAAAACTACTCAAAAGCGGTTAATGGAAAAATGCCACCTACCGCAAATAGCGTCGAGATCTGACTGCCGAAAACCGAAATATATTCATCACGACTAGAAATCAGTGTAAGCGGATTGTTGACGAGAGCAGGGAGGGATATAACGAGCAGATCAAGAATAAGCTTCTCAACTGTCCTAACGGATCGAGATCATTTTGGTCAGTTGCCAAAGCTGTTAAGCAGGGTTTCTTAAAGACGTCAATTCCACCACTGACCAAAGCGCCAGCACTGCTTCTACGGCTTTCCAATTCCTTAAGAGATCGAGGCATCCGAGTTGGTATTGATGGACATCTCTCAAAGGAACTTAAAATCAATGCCAGTTCCTCAAGGATGTATATTATCTCCCACACTTATCCTGCTCTATACCAACGATCTCTCAGACAGAACAAGCAATTCTATTTGCAGCTTTAAAGACGACAGCACGTTTATATCCTCATTCATGTCTCGGACTCCAATGACCGCTGCTCGTTCCCAACGCGAGCGAAAAAATCAGATTGCTGCCATCAAAAATGATATGAACGCCATCATGGAATGGGGTGGGGAAAATAATGTCCAGTTTAACGCAGGAAAGACTCAAGCAGCTGTTTTCTCAAAAAGCAAACACCTGACTTATCAACAACAGAACAAACACTGACTCTGACCTCATCAGTAAACTCACTGAGCATCAACGTAGAAAACAACATGTCTTGGCGTAATCACGTCACCAAAATCGCCAAGGCAGCAGCCCAAAAGCCAGAAGCACTATATGGTGTAAAAAGTTGTATATCCCTCATCAACTTTTACTGCTCTATAAAGCTCAGATAAGATCCTATCTGGAATACTGTCTCCATGTGTGAAGCTCGGCACCCAAAGACTTGCTCAACATATTAGACTTCCATACAGAGGAGAGAAGTCCGTCTTGTGGATGACCCAGAGTTGACTAAAGACCTTGACAGCTTTGAGCATCGAAGAAAAGTGGCGGACCTATCTCTTTACTATCGATACTACTACGGAAGGTGTTCGAACGAGCTAGCACTTATGACTCAGCTCAGAGTTGCGTCAAACAGAAACACCCGCCAGACGCAAGCTGCTTATCAACATTCGATTAAGTTACGAGCACTTAAGATGTCGCTGTTATGGTACTGTTTTTTCTGAAGGACTGCCTTGCTCTGGTATGGACTTCCGAGTAACGTCTTTCTCGAAAACTACAACCTACAGCGATTCATGTACAATGCCCATCGTCATCTCCGTATACGTTATTGTTGTCGACGTGTGGTCTATGATTTTCCTTTTGTGCGTGTGCCGAACATAAAATAGTGAGCAAATTCATGCCTTTTTTTTGTTAGTCGTTTAATTGTTGAACTGACCTCGTTTTAAAGTCGTGGTGATTTAAAGTTCTCTGAACTATTCCCTAACTAACTCTCTTGTTTCGTGGTTAATACATTATATGTCTGACACAGTCTCTGACAGATTTCTTTGATTTTCATGTTTTGCTCTTCTTTTTGTTTACTAGAAGTGCTGTGGTGTGTTTTCCTCGGATTAATTAGAGTTGGGTACTCTCCGACCGTTCTGAACATTTTCCTTATACTCGTCTCGTGTTCTTGTAGCAGTCGGCCATTTTCAACCTTCCAACCATCGAATAGTTAATTTTGTAAAATATTACCAGGAAATAAAGGTGAATCAGTTAATAAGATTTCAAACTTCAGTGCCATGATATTTGAAAAATGGACCTTTACCTCCAGGTAGCAACAGGTATCTAAATAAGTTAGAAAATATATCGAACAATCCTAGTATTTCGTAATTTTAAAACCTTCATTAAAACCGTTTAGTATTGAGACAAGATATGTTATACAAAAATAAAGAACGAGTCTGCAAGTACTCGAGACACTGACGCGTAAGCATATCCTATATCGACATTATCGACATGAAAATCTAATGCCACCAGGAATATCAGCAACCTATGGATCCAAATACACTGCGAATATAATATAATAATATATTGAGGAGCCGGCTCGTCCACAATTCAAACCCTATCTCTTATCTTCGTCTCTTCCACGTCATCTGCCCGAACTTGCTATCTTTCTCTGACAAAATTTGATTGTTGAAGGCTCCGGGGTCTAAACTAATAGCGGCATTCACACGTAGATTCAATCACGCATTCTTGGAACGTCCCGCTCCAATCGCGAGTTCGGGAGAGAGGAGTGGAGCGTGGCGCGCCAGAATTGTTGCATTAGGATCCTACTGCAACAATCCTGGCGCGCCAAGAAATTAATCAGGGGCAAGGCATTATTGTTTCCTCACATCTTGATGTGACTAGGAAAGATCCTTTATATGAATCTGTGGATATAATTAGGGCACATCTACCAGCTGAAGAAGACGGTAAATCAAATATCTCAACTGTCATTTAAGTTTGCATGATTCATTTATTTTAAAGAAATTACTTATTTATTGAAAAATTAAGGTTCTCAGTTCCAGTTTGTAACGGTGATGTTTTCTTACTTTCAACATTATTTCTACTAACTTATCCCAATACATCGAACGAACATACTAGAGAGACGGAAGATTACGTCAATATTGGAACACTTTTGAAAAAGATGCAAATGGGACATGATCTAAAATCAAAAGAACATATGTTTTAAAATTGTTTTACTATATAGAAGACGACTCAAAAAATCAGCCGAACAAAACTTATACTTTCTTTTAATGGAACATTCTGTATAAATGTGCAGAAATATGTGCGATATAATATTGATTTTAAATGTAAATTTAAATATTTGGATCTCTTATTTAGGCACTAGGCATATATATTTTTTTTCAAATTTATCGTCGCTTCTATTCCTTTCAGATATATGGGCAGTGGTCTGAACCGAACAACTTTTCTTCGAAATAGATTTTTCTAATTTCAAAAATAAGTTTCGTTTAAAAAGTTATTCGGATCATCCTGTATATTAAATTTTTTTGTAATTTGTTAACTTATAATACTTATATTAAGAAGAAAGTGTGTCTTCGATTGTATTGCTAGAGATATGATAATATTTTCTGAAAAGCCAAATAACCTTTTGCAGTTTGGCAGTTTTGCTAACTTTCTCTGCTAAGCCATGGGCTACTACGGTATCATTAATATACCTAAACTTATTTTCAAATTCTTTTCAAATTAACGATTGAAGTACTCTCTTTAGTACTAACCGAATATTTCGGAATTTATTCGAAGCCTAAAAGAGGGAAGAGTTCATAAAAAGGCCCACTGGAATGAAAAATATACAAAATACTAATTTAATTTTCATGGGAAGCGACTATAAGCGACCCTTCGGAATTAAAAATGCCTGGTTTAACACGTTCCCTTTCCGGCAGTCCTAACGATATCCATACATTTCCACTGAAGTAAAACTAACGAGAGCAGCCGTGAAATCGGAAATATTCGGAAGCCAAGCACTATAGACTTTCGTATTTAGCGTCGTTCAAAGTTGCTACAATGGCAGAATATAATAAAACTAATCGCTGAATGGCGTGCAGCACGTGACCCATAATAGGAAGGGCATTGCAAACTCGGGGGTTTTCATCAACGACGTAATCATATCTGAGCATTAGTGGCAGCAAAATTTTGGCCATTTCCTTTTTAATATAAGTTTTAGTAATAAAGCTTGCTTTTATATCCTATTGTAGTAACACGAAATTAGAAAAAAATCTTGATTATTAACTATGTATATCTCGTTATGCATTGTTACTATTCAACACGTTTCTGATAATTCTAATTTAATTTACCAAAAATGAACTTAATAAGATACTCTGGGTCTAGAGGTTCGGAGCATGCTAATAATATTTATTCCCAAGTAATGGACATGCGCTTGAGTGGAAAATAAAATAATGGAGATTTCAACAAACGAAACAGTTGGTTTAATTTAATCTCCCTCTGAGAAAGTTTAGATGAAAATAAAATTATGGTGGAATATTCTTGATGATTTCTGTATACTGGTTCACTACCTCCGTGCTTTCTAGATGGTGATACCAGAGATATCTGAGGTCCTGAAATTGTCCTGTGGCGTCACCGGAAAATGACCTAGTTATGTGTGTGGTGCCAAGGACATCAAAACATGAAAAAAAAAACAATATAAGGCAGTTAAAGAGTTTACCAGGAATCTCAACTGTTCTGTCTCAATTTAGCGGAATACGTTAGTCAATTTAGTTTATTTTTAGAGACAAGTAATACCTAGTCTATGATGCTGGAAAATGTATCAATTTGAAATTAATTAATATAATATCCCTTCGTCAATTTGTGCTAAACTTCCGTTAAACATTTGTTCTTGAACAGTTATCTTTTAAAGCAATCGGGAAATAAGAACGCCATTGAAAACTATACAGGCATCCCTTTGCTTTCCATAATTTTTTTGAATATATATATTGACCAATGAAATATTCTGTTCATTTAAACAAAACTAATATTTGAGGAACAACACTGTTTCTTCAAAGGTCGTGCGATAGCCAACAGCGTGGGTCCTTTCCACAGTTACTTAATTGAAAAGGTGCACGCTAGTTCCCAGATGGATGCTATTTACACCGATGTTTCTAAAGCATTTGACAGTGTATCACACAAACTAGTATTAAGGAAACTGCGCAGCAGGGGAATCGGTGGGCAATATCTGGACTGAATCGTATCATACTTAACTAGGAGAGAGCAGTGTGTCAAGCTGAATGACATAGTCCCAGATCCAATAGATGTTGCTTCGGGTCTATCCCAGGGCTCGCATCTTGGTCCGGTCCTCGGTTTTAAGTCCCGCAAGTGTCTACTTTAAGCAGACGACTGATGCTTAGATTAATTGATGGGTCGACTGCAACCCAGTACAGACTAATTTGAATGACTTGGCAGTGTGGTGTGAGAGTAACAGATTGAAACTTTCTTCTTCTTCTTCAGGTGTCTATTCATCCTGAATATGATGGCTTTGTTCACGGCTGCTCTTAATAGTTCGGTAGTAGTTTTTCAGAACCATGTTCTTAAGTTTTTAAGCCATGATATTCACCTTCATCCTGGTGGTCTTCTGCCATGAACTTTCCCTTGGAGAACGGACATTAAAAGGTGATATTTGCTTTCGTTCCTCATAATATGTCCGAGGTACTCAAGCTTTCTTCTCTTGATGGTGTTCATTACTTCCAAGTCCTTCTTCATTCTTTCTATCACTGCCTTGTTGGTCACTCTGTCCACCCATGATATTCTCAGCATCATCCTGTAAAGCCACATTTCGAAGGCTTCGAGTCTTCTTTGTGTTGTCTCGGTTATTGTCCATGACTCCATCCCATAGAAAAGAATCGAGAAAATATAGCATTTGGTTGAAGGCGGCCCTTGCTTTCTCTATTCTACACCTGATCTTCTGTGAGTGGTCCCAATTATCATTGATCATGGTTCCCAGATAGGTGAACTGTGTTACTCTGTCTATTGGTGTGTTGTTGATCGTTAAGCCGTATATTCCACCAGTTTCTCTACTGATTACCATGAATTTGGTTTTACTAATGTTAATTTCTAAGCCATAGTTACTGCTGACGTCTTTTATTTTGTTCATTAGTTCTTGTAAGTTGTTCATGTTGTCAGTGAAAACCACAGTATCATCTGCGTACCGGATGTTGTTCATTCGTTCTCCATTCAGCAAAATTCCTATGTCGGTATTCTCAAGGGCCTTAAAAATTTCCTCCGAGTAGACATTAAATATGAGCGGTGACAGTATAGCATGTGATTACTCACCTCTATATCTAGGATAATGATATTTATTTTCTTATAATTTTAGTGAAGGTTAAGGGATACACTGATCTATAAATGATTCATAATTTATTAATTTGATTACATTTAAATTGGATCTCATTGCATTGTGAAACATGTTGGTGTCATTTCTTCGGTAATGTCCAAGATGGTATTCTCATCTTGATGTAATCGAGTCCAGTATATGCTAAAATTGAACATGTCAATTAAAAGTTTGTTTTAGGTGCATAGTCACAAATTAGGAGTACACCTGTGATCTATTAACATAGCTTGACTGCACAATGGTTGCTACTAGTTAATAGTGTTAATAGTTAATACCTTACCTTACTAGTTATTTCAAACTTTTCATTCAGTCGAGGCATCCTTCATGTGTTAATTCAAATGTTATAGTATAGCTTGTAATACATATCTCTTGCTCGCATATATCATCGTTTGAATTGTAATATGATTAGTTTTAGTAGAATACAGGGCCTAAAAACAACGAATTGTTAATTGACAAAACGTAAACAAGTAATTAATTTGAAAACGCTTGATATATCTGTTAACCTAAGATACTTTATAATTTTATACATACCTGCATGATCTCGATGGATGCTCTCCTATCTTTAATTCCCTACATGGGATTATTATTTAATTGCTTATTTGAATTAAGGGTAATTATTGCTTATACGGTTTTCTGCTATTTTTGCATTATATGGAAAATTTTTTATGTAGGCACATTCTAGTGTCTTTAGGGATTGCAAATATACTGGTAGAGAAGAGATTTTTTTTTAAAGTTATGTTTCTTTTCTTTTTTAATTTGGGTTAAATTTGGTTAGTTTGGGTTAGTTTAGATTTTGTTTGGGTTAGGTCGGGTTAACCCAAACTAACCAAAACTAACCCAAATTAAAAAAAGAACACAAACATCTTTGAAAAGAAAAATAAAATCTCTTCTCCGCCAGTATATTTGCAATCCTCAAAGATACTAGAATGTGCCTACATAAAAAATTTTCCATTTAATCCAAAAATAGCAGAAAACCGTATAAGCAATAATTACCAAGCGATGAATGTTGTTTTCATTTCTATCAGTAGTCAGCTGGGATGTGACAGGTGTTCGTCTTCTTTTTTAAAAGTGTGGCCGGACTTGTCTTCGCAAAGTTTAGGTGATTTCGCTTGGGTAAATGGAGCATCATGGTACGGAACGCATGGAGCTCGGAATAAGTCGGAGTCCAGCTTCAGTGAATCAAGATTCTGAACGTAGTTTTGTCTTTTGACGGATTGTCAGAGTGGATTGCATAGAAAAGTGATTTATATATACACGAAATAGAACACTCACTTGTGTTGTATCTGCCAGTGGCCTTTGCGACTGTGCTGCCATAGCGGTGTAGTCATTGAACTAATCTCTGGCGGGGTATTCAAATGATGACT
The DNA here is from genome assembly GCA_016904865.1 of Pissodes strobi. NCBI lineage: Eukaryota > Metazoa > Arthropoda > Insecta > Coleoptera > Curculionidae > Pissodes > Pissodes strobi. The sequence goes on from MU183543.1 coordinate 34,524, forward strand.
GGTTTGAAATTTTAATGGTTTTGAAATAGAGCAGTGCTCCGAAACTTTCAGAATTTGCTATTTTGAATAACTTAACTATCATTCCAATATTTAATTTTTGGAAAAAAATGTGTGTAAAATCTGTTAAAATTTAAGTTTTGGAATGAGAGTTATTGAAAAATAGCAACTTCAGCAAGTTCGGGAATACTGCGCAAATGTTTACTACACTCATGTGCAATAAAAACGGTCACTACAAAATTTTGATTAAGTTTTAGGCTTGATAACTTTTTTACTTTTAGCCCGATTTTAGTATTTTTTTTAAAGAACTGTAGGTACAACCAAAGAATATTATATGCTAAGAATATTCTTTGGTACAACTATCCTTATTAACATATTTTTTACACATTTTAAAAAACATATTATACAAAGAAATGTTGTTTTTTATCTAATTTCAACACACCCTGTGGAATAATCAAGTAGCAAAATTTTTCCAAAATATCAGTTTTCGTTTAAAGTGATCTATTCTTTACGTTTTGTTTTTTGGTTCATGTCAATACATGCCTTTATTCTCACCCAAATGCAAAATGATCTTGGTTATCAATAATTTAAAGTTTTACATAATTTCTAATTCAATATGAATTCAGTATTTTCTTTGACAAGGTGGCTATGTTGTCCATTGTTATTTGACGCTTTATTATCAGTTTGACAGTATGTTTGTGCATTTACAATGGTTTTAAGTGCTTTATCTTGATGCAAAATAATGCCCGACCACATTCAGCAATATGCGTAACTGAATATTTGCTAGAAGTTGGGATTGAAAAAATGAACTGGCCAGCATGTTCTCCAGATTTGAACACTATAGAGCATGTGTGGGATATGGTCGGAAGACGCGTTAGAGGTCCAGAAGTGGTACCAGCGACATTGAACGAGCTTCGTGCGGTACTTCAAGAAGAATGGAGAAATATTCCCCAAGACGATATTCGCGGGCTCATTGATGGCATAGACCGACGTGTGCAGGCCAGAAATTAGAACTAGAGGAGGCAATACAAAGTACTGGACCATGTTTAAGTTAAAATGTTTAATTTAAGTAAATTAATTTAGAAACAAAATTAACTACCAATTAAATTTTGATTAGTACAACAAAAAATTTAAATCATTGATAACGAAGATATTTAGCATTTGTGTGAGAATAAATGCATGTATTGAGGTGAACCAAAAAACAAAACGTAAAGAATAGATGATTTTAAATAAAAACTGGCATTTTGGAATAATTTTGTTACTTGATTATTCCACAGGGAGTTTTGAAATTAGATAAAAAAACAACATTTTGATTATCCTTGTATAATATGTCGAATAACCAATGTTTCTTAAAATGTGTAAAAGACATGTTAATAAGGATAGTTGTACCTACAGTTCTTTAAAAAAATCACTAAAATCGGGCCAAAAATAAAAAAGTTATCAAGCCTAAAACTTAATCAAAATTTTAGGAAAGTTGTTTATTTTCCAATGGTCATAGAAAAAGTACTTCTTATATACACTTGTTCTCGAGGTAGGTGTTCTAGTTTCTCATTCCCTATTCGAAAAATCCAGATCGTAAATATCTGTAACAGGTAAATATTGTTTAAAACGGTAAAATGTCATTATTGAAGAGAGTTTATACCTCCATGGTTTAAACAGTAGGCAGTACAGTGGTTTGAGAAGTGAGTCAAGGATTTCAAAAAGTAAGTAAGTAATAAAATAACATTCATAACACAGGAATGTGAAATATTGACCTTTCACGATACCTACCGGTAAAATCACGGTTCTTTTTTAGATGATGTGTCAGATTAGTTTCTGAATTTTGATGTTACCTAAATAGGCAATTGACCTATAGAAGTGTAGTACATTACATTCTGCTTTGTGGAAATTCATACTTTTATGTCAAAAAAATAAAAGAGTTTCACGTGTGCAAATGACTAAAATTTCTGACAGTATCAATTCAGTTTCTTTTTCTCTTTTTGGGCACGCTTTGGGTTAGTTTTATTTGGTTGCGCCCCAGGAGCGAGCGGAGGGCCATGCGCGAAATGAAATATTAGTAGGATGATAAAAAATTAATCAATGGGATAGTGGAGATCTTTTCCTTAACCTAGTTATGCCACTGGAATATTTATAGAAGTAACACATATTTTTGACAAAATTCGTCTTTGCAAATTGGATATTTTTTATTTTTATAGACTTTTTACCCTACGCAGCATCCCTACTCACCTCATTGTCCCGCAAGATAGTTGATTACTATTAGGTTTCCACAAATAAAAAACGTCTAAGAATGAGGTAAAAACACTCAATTTATGTGGTTCTGAGGAAAAAACGGCAAAATCGGTCTCACGTCATCTAAAATATTACCAAAATCACTAATCTGTAATCTCGCTTTGACCAAATCTAATGTTTATTTATTAAATATTAGGTACCTTCCTACTTTGAAAAACAGTAATTAAAATTCGATTAACATGGTATCAAAGCATAAAAATGGAATTTTAATATAAGAAATGAGTCCCAACATCAAATGATTTAACTCTTATTAGGGCTTTAAGTGTTTACTCATACTGACTAAAATGAGGTAATTTTGCTATATGAGGTCTTTAACTTCAAACATAGGCTTTTTGTGAAATTTGATTTATTGCACCCGCATTTAAATCAATCTGGGCCACATTTTCCTAGCCTAAACTCTATTGGGACTGTTATCTGTCTTTCTTATCCACTTAGATTTTATAGAGTAGTTAAACTAATTTTGCATGCATAAAAGGTAATTAATTATAACACAAAAGTGGTCTGTGGTAGGAGTGGTAGGTACTTACCGATTCACCCAAATATAGAAATCTTAACATAGTACAAATCAGTAACAGGAAGCAATACAACAGTAAAACATATTTCAATAGTGCAAAGTTAATTCAAAAAACAAACTCAATACAATAAATGCAATAATAATTTGACATGACTGACATGACTTTTGTGTCGGACGTCGAAAAAAAAACGCCAGAAAAACGGCGACGCAAGCGCACAGCGGTGTAGTCATGAATTAAAACAAAAAGTGGAGGGGATAAATCCAGTGAAAGTTCTATTTCGTGTATATATAAATCACTTTTCTATAGTGGATTGGTTTTCCTTCAACTGGGACTGACTTGGCACTTCTGCACGGCGCGACGACCGGAACGGTCAGACCTGTGACAAGAGGCCGAAATTGATTAAGGATATCTATCCTTCCCCCTGTAAAAGGGATTTGAAAGTAAGATCAGTTTGAGATGGCTCTCCAACCTAATTTAGGTTGATAATGTAGTCCTGGTGACTTTGTTCGTGGTAATTTATTCGATGACGCCGGATTTGCAAATGTCTGCTGTAAGTAAAGTTTTCAGTCACATGTTTTTTTATATCTGATTGTGGATTTCTGTTACTTGCAGTTGGTTCCATCTATCATCTAGTTATGCTTGTTGATTAAATGCCCACATAAATATTCCATTTAAGCCAAGAATAACGTAAGTCAATTTCTGGACATCCTGGAGAATACCTCATCATTTGGTTCCTGGTATCACTGATACACTGATGCTTCAAATTGAAGATGTTATCTTGTAATCACCCGACCTGGGAATGATCTCGTCTGGCTTATTACTCTGCGTGAGAAATGTGTAAACCTCTATACTAGAGATCCGAGGATCCATATAGGAGAGAATCACATCACGGCCAGTATTATTAGTTATAAGTATTACATAACAGATGTATGATCTAAATTTGATATCAGTTTGTTCTTAATTTAAAGTAAGGGGGGAAAATTCATGAATTTCCATTAGATATAGGTATTTTAAGATAAATTTAATCTAAAATTGGCTTTTAACGTTCACTTAAATATTTAATCACATCTTCATTCGAATGCTGTAAGCAAATTGTATATTTGTACATTGCAAGATTGGAGAATTAAGATTTCAGTTGATGAGATTACGATTGACATTTAGAGAATATTCGTTACTCTGAATTAAATTCAATTATATAATTAACATTTCTAATAATATTTCCTTATTCGATCCTATATCATGCTAAATTTTTCAAGGACATTTTCGAATTGAAGTCAAGGTCTCTATAGGATAAACATTTCAATTTACAAAGGGTGGGGGTATTTTTCATTGGTAACTTTCAATTGCATTTTCTTTTTTTGTCGATTCAAAGCTAAGTTTTATCGTCCAAGAGTGGATCTTGTTGACAAGACAAAAAATACCCAATGGGTAAATATTTGAAGAGTAGGTTGAGTCGATAAATTGAACAAAGTCACTCATTAGAATAATTAGTTTACAGAACAAAAAAACCAAAATATTTTAAAAGTTGTTAGAATCTAACAGTATAGTATAGATCGAATGGTCTAAAGATTAATACATGTTATTTGGGAGAGACAAATGTGTTTCAGTATCTGTCAAAGCTATCGGTTTCTGATTTTCTTCCCAATTTAACATCTAGATAAAAAAGTAGTGGCGTCCAATAAATTTGATCTAATATTACCAAGCTATACCTTGGACGAACTCACCCAGTGCTCTCTGATGGACAGCTGCCGTTCGTCTTATGACAATCTTAAAAGAAGGGTAATTAAGAACTAAACAATAATTTACGCCGTAACAAGATACAGCCCTGCCTAACTGCACGAAGAATGTTTACTGTCTTGGTTTGCTCTTCCATACTAATTTTAAAAGTAGCTGATTCATTCCAGTAAAGGTTTCGGATGATCCTTAGATCTTTATCATCCATCCCCGTATTCATCAAGACGTCTATCATCTTTTCGTGTTTTATTCTATCTAACGCCTTCTGGTAGTTTATAAAACCGGCAAAAATATCACACTTCATATCCCTACAGCGCTAGAACAATACTTGTAGACAGAAAAATGCATCTCTTGTACCTATGCCCTACATAAATGCAAATTGTGTATGTGACACTCTTTCCTCGCAGATCCTATAGATTCTTCGATGAATGATTTTGAGGAACAGCTTTAACATGTAACTCATAAGACTAATCTCATAAGACTAATTGTTCTGCAGTCACCACATGCTTTGGCTCCCTGTTTCTTTGGTAGCAGTACAAATTCAGAGATAAGCCATTCTATTGGAATGTTGCCAGTATTGTAGATGTTATTAAAAATGCCAGTCAGGAATGTGATGGACTCATCGTCAAGAAGCCTGAGGAATTCCGAATGTACTCCATCCGGCCCTGGAGCCTTTCCTTCCCTTAGAGTATTAATGGCAGCTCTAACTTCCTCTCTCATGATATCAGGTCCGGACTCAGCCTGAATGGGGGGTGGGTCTCCTCTCTCATCAAAAAACAACTGTTCTATATACTTCTTCCAAGTTTCTTTAATATCTTCTCTATCCACAATCAACTCTCCTGTATCCTTTACAAGTTTTCCCACATTTTTCTTTTTGAACTTTCCTGTAACTTCTCTCACCTTCCTATGTACATTGAACTCATCGAATCTGCTTTGCAAAACTTCTGTTTCTTGGCATTTCTCATCCAATTCTTTTTGTTTGGCTTCTCGAATTTTCCTCTGTATGTCCCTTTGTATGCTTTTGTATGTTGAGGCACTGTTCTTTTGTTTTCTCCGTTCTTCCATGAGTAACAAAATTTCTTCTGTCATCCATGATTTATGTTTCGCTCCATTATTCTTCAGATACCTTTCTTTGACATTAGTTGTTGTTTCAGCAAGTATCATTATTTGTTCTGTGTTATCAGTCTCCTCCGCAATCAGTCTGCATTTGTCGTTGATGTCCTTCTTTACTTGGTTCCTTACTGTGTCGTTCTTAAGTTTCCTAAGATTATATTTTGGTTGTATTGTTTTATGTATAATCTTAAATTTTGTCCTATATTCTCCGACAATTGGATTGTGGTCCGACTGTATGTCTGTACCCGGGTATGTTTTCACGCTTGTAAAGCTGTTTCTATATCTTCGATTTATTGAGATATAATCTATCTGGTTTCGGATGATATGGTCTTCTCCGTCGTTTCTGGGAGAAGTCCAGTTGTATGGTCGTCTGTCTGGTAACTCATAGAAGGTGTTTGTTATTATTAAGTCATGTTCGGATGCAAATACACTGAGTTTCCTCCCTTACGTTTCTAACGCCAAGCCCAAATTGAAACTTAATGCTAACAAATTCAAAGTTGTGCGCTTTCATCGTCGCAAGGGCATCATTTTCGTCGATTATGTCATAGAGGAGGAATGTTTGGAGGCTGTGGAAACAATTAGCGACTTGTGAGTGGTGTTTTATAGGGAGATTACATTTAGTAAGCATATAGAGAATATATTTTTGAAGGGAAATAGAATGCTGGGATTTTTGAGACTCACCTACAAACATCGGCGAGACATTGGGTCAATAAAATCTTTGCAAAATTGCATTGTTAGTCTCCTTTCTTCAGATGTAATGCCGAAATGCTAAAATGTATGAACCCCTTATATATAGAATTCGAGATTTGTTGGTGGATCTGAGATCCTTGGAGGAACGCAGGAAGTGTGCTATGCCTCTATTCCTTTACAAATTAATCAATGGTGTAATGGACTGTTCACATTTGACATCCAATATAAAATTTCGTCTGCCACAGAGGGTTTCAATTATTTCATGAAGAATGCCCCCGTACAAACTATGGTTTCAGTCATTTCAGCGATAGGTTACAACGCAACTACAACCGGCGATTTTGGTGTCTACGGTTTGTTTGTTGGTTTCTTCTCCAGCTTCAAGACAAATATTTGAAGTCATCATTTTTAGAATCGTTTGGCCGTGTGATTGGTTTCGAGTTTCCAAATTTTGCACCTCCAAATGCGGTACAATATCCTTTTTGGTTAGAGTGTGTTTTTGTGTTCATTATAATAATGCTGTTCTTTTATATTATACGGCAAACTCTAATTTGTTAGCTTAGATTTACAACTGTAACTTTAATGTACAAATTGGAATTAAATAATTCTGCAATGTACATGAATAAATGAATATTTTTTAAAAAACTAATGTACAACATGAAGACTTAATTAATAATGGATTACCAATTTGAAAGGTAATTCTATACAGGTCAGGTAATGAATGAAAGTTGTCTCAATTAATCTAAACAATCAAATAAAGGTAAAGGTAAGTTGAGTTCAAATTACTAAATCAAATATTATATTTATAATCTTGCTTCTATTAAGGCCCGAAGTTGTCTCGAGAAAGCACTTTTTAAATATCATAAAAATTTAATATGGATAGTTTTAATAATATCTAATTAAGATCACAATAGGTAGCGAAACTGGAGAAGCTATATGGGTCTGCTACATCTGTTTAGTACTTCAATTAATTATTAACTTTGCTTTCCTTGGCCAGAACCTAAGTACAACTTATATGCAAATACTAATGGTTCTATTGTAATGATCGCCGATTTACCCTATTCCTTTACTTACTGTGAATTCGGCCTTTTCTTCACCTCCTGTTCATTATCTATAACCGGGTTCGTAGTACCAGTGTGTTGACACCATATTTTCGTCGTAAAATAATTTACCTATACACTTGGGCAACCACCCATATTTTGCCCCTTAGTTGACAACCACTTTATGCCTCTTACCAGTACTTAATTCTACACTCAGTTATATTTATTATATTTAAAATGAATGGAAGCCACATCAGTTTCGTTTTTAAATTAATAAACCAATAATTGAAATTGCGAACTATTTTTGCGTAAGCACACAATTGAACTGTTCCTTTTGTTGATTGACGAATTTCACCCCTGCGTTGCTTTACGTTAATTTTTGTACCGTTGCTCTGATTTGTTTTCGTAATTACTTAGTTATTTTAATTAGCCTCTAAACTGTGAGACAGTAATTTCGGTTTGGTCACAACTAAGACCGTAGTACCGACTAGAAAATTAAGATTTTAATTTTTAGAACTTTTCTAATTATTTTCCGGCATCACGACCCACTGCAATTGATATTTCTTATTAAAATTTGGATTTGGTCATTACGACCCACTGCAACTATTGTTTAGCTTAAGACTGATTTTTCTCCGATAATTTCACGCTTTTATAGCAGCTTTTTGACGCAATTTTTTCCCAGAAAATCTAGAATCTGTACACCTGCACAAAGTCCACGTGTGGGGTTACGCAATGAGGATGTTTCATAAAAATTTTTTATTGCTTATTTCGATAGCCCATAAAAAATAAGTGGACACGTGATTTTTCTTTTTTTCATAAGTCGAAAAATGAGGCAGATACAACGCCTTGAAATGTGCTTATGACGTCACAATACACATGAATTGTTACGTCGCACCATGCTTAGTATACTTATATATACAAAACTAAAAACTGGCATAGCTCTCGTAATAATCATCTTTAGAGGAAATAAAAAAATACGTATCGATTTTTTTTCACTGTTCTATAGTTTGCAATGAAAAATTATCAGCTTAGTTTTTCAGGAAACTTCCTCATTGCCCCCAATTTTCGACGAAAACTCGGTTCGAGTTGTAACTGGTTTTATGTTCCCATCTCCCAAGATCTGTGGGATCACACGTGTGTTCAAAGTCCAAACAATATTCGAACCTTATAAGGTCATGTCTTTTTTCTTTCATTTTAATTCGCTGGATTTGGAAAAGTTTTTATTATGCACGCTCCCTGGCCAATGAAGGTCTCCTAGACAAAAGTTGGGGGACCTGGGGTTGTTAGACTTGCGTTTTCATATTGCTATTTCTTGATGTTGTTCTGCCGTATGATGAAAGTTACTTCAATGGTAAGTGGCTTTATTAATATTTTGTAATGAAACAATCTTTGTATATCATGCAAATTTTAATCCAAAAGGAATCATGTTACTTGCCAGTAGGCAAAGGACATTTCCATGGATCAAACAACAATGTTTGTTTGATCCATGGATATGTAAAAAGAGAGAAAATTCAGAGCAAACAGATTAACTGGTCCGATAAACCAGTGAATGAATGAAAATAAAATTAATGAGCTATCTCGAAGCTTGGCGGTAAAAGTTTGATTTATATTAACAGAAGGATAACTAAAAGCGATTATATTAAACAGATAAACAAACGAATCAATGAAACATAAAGCTTCTGTACAATACCCCAAATACGGTCGTCAAACTCTGGTGGAGGCGCCGGGCACCTATAGATACCTCAGGTACTACCTCTCGATGGCCCCAAGGGTGTTGCGCGTAAAAACCTTTTAAATGTGTTGAGATATAATGAATAAGATGATACCTACCCTTAAGGATGCGGCCAGCGCAACATGTGTGCTCCGACTTGCTCGTTGGCATGGGAGTGGGTCAATTACTTACTCTTGACCAGGGCGTCACCAGTTTGAAATATCCAAATCCGCAGACCCAAACAGGAAGATCCTCGGTCTTAAGAATCCATAAGGGCGATCCAAATCGACGATTATCCGCTACGCAAGGGCGTTTTAAAATCAACTACTATCAACTACACTGGTTTGGTTGAGGTATTTCAGAGCAAATAAAAGACGGTCACATTCGTGCAGGTTTAAGTTTATTGGCGTTCGTTAGGTTAGACTATAAC
>MU183543.1:44049-63413 GCA_016904865.1 Pissodes strobi
AATGACCAAACAACCAAATCATTCCGAACGGCGGCCATTTAAAACTCATGACATCAAAGCTATTCAACGCAAAAATATCAATCGAACCTAAACGTACCTTAAGCTAGACCCGTCTTTACCTTACTAAAACCATATATTTAATATTGCAAAGCAGTTCGAGCGACGTTGCCAAAAACAGTTGTTTAATATCAAAACAAGGGCAGCATATCAATTAATTATGTATTTTCCTGTTGGCTTGAATCGTAACCACGTCAAAATCACAGGGCAACCGCGTTGCTAATTAAACATTTAGCATCGTTTCAAGACTAACCTTTTCATTAAACGTTCCGAGGTGCATTATATTACACTCCAACAATTCTTTTAAGGTATATTACCGCCGAAATAGGAAATTATTCGCAAGGTAAATGATTTAATTGAAGTGCACTGCTATGTACTTAAATGTTTTCTTGATAGCAATGTAGAATACGATACGACTGAAATTACGTATATAACTAGCTTGTTTCAGTTTATTCCTCTAACAGCTCTATAAAGGCACTGGTCGTTCGACAATCATGCGAGATTAAGGGTGGAATCACTGACTTTATTTGACTTCTATATTCTCATAAAATGGCATGTAACAAGGGGAAGATCTAGCCGAGATCTCGATAGTTCAGTGTCGAGATTGGCTGATAAGTGCTACTGGTAAAGCCTGCTCCCAACCCACTAGGAAAGGGTGATTCTAGCGGCAGGTAAAGGTAGTGGCCTGCTGGCAAGCGTGGTGGCCCTCCAGGAAAAACCCCGGAATAACCCAGTGCGCATTAGACGAACCCCCTTACTTTAATATAAACCATCGCCCCCCTCGCATGAATATATTTTCTTTATAAAACAAATTCCCCCCCAAAAAAAAATTATCCATGAATTTTCAATGATCATCGGCAAATAAAATATACTAGGATTCAGACAACTTGAATATAAAAAAGATGGGTATGAACCACTCCTAAAAGAAAATATAAACTTCCCCATACGATCAAAATTAAAGTTACATTAAAATTAAAATTCGGATTAGATAAAATGGAGTAGTGAGGGCTAACTATGAGAGATTTGACGGTCTCGATCTTATATGACGAACGTGGAAAGCCTCTAGAAATAATGGAAAAAAACCGTTAGCATCATGGCATCCACGCGCTTCACAGGCAATAGAAAAGATTAGTTCCAGAGAAAATGCTTACCCAGTACAGTATGTAGATCCCGAAAAATTGGTCGTGTCAAAACACCAAGAGATTTCACAATATATCCCCAATAAATGGGGTGAATTAAATCACAAACTAAATGTGTAATCTCTGACTGCACTAGCAGAAGGCTTCTCTCCTCGCCAAACGGTCAATCTAGAAGGAACTCTCGATCGTTTCGTCAATTTGCATTTGCTTACGTCCGATTAAGAAGTAGGGATGGACTGAAACATGCCGAGCGATTTCGATACGGGGAATAATTCCAAGACAATAAACGCCTTAATTCTCGTTTATTAGGATGATAAACGACGGCGGAAGCCAGAAATAATGAGCTAACACTACATTTTTCAAGAAATGCTAGGAAATACTCTTACGACAATGATAAACCTTTAAAAATCTAAATCGAGAGCGACAAACACGGATGGATAGCCCATCCCTATTATTTGGAACGAACCTTACAAAAACTACAGTCTGCCGTATAAAGCGATAAATATATTTAAAGCAGAGGTCCAAAAACGATCTAACGATCTTCAGAAATGGCGGCCGGTAATTGGTGTTCAGCAACCAAAGGGTTCCCAAAAGGTTATAAAATATGCCAACAAAATTAAAATATGGATCGACGTGTCAAATGCAGTGTATTTGCAGGCTTCACTAAGAGAATTCTTAAAAAAAATATATATAAATCGGTTCGTTGACCGTTCCTACGGCAATGTAATATAAATCAAGCTAAGTTATTCTAATAATAATGTGCATCGCTTATCAACTAAAATAAATGGAGTCACAACATGTAATAAATGCTAATACGAATATATCCTTAACCTATACTTAGAATATAGTTAATTTATATTAAGAAAAGCGGCAATTTCAAGCGAATTGTTAGCGAAACAAATCAATAAATTTAGAATTAATAAACCGATGAGTACAAAATACAGCATCTTTTTTTCCCTAAATACGGCATAGAAATTAAATTTTAAAAATATTTGACATTGGAAAAATCGAACTGTTACAAGATCTCAAACCCTACGACAAGGTGAACTATGAAGCTGCCGAAAAAAATTAGTTATCTAACTGTAATTAATCTGCTACACAATATTCCAGAAAGCAATGGTATGGTTTTTTTCCTAAAAGTCATGAATTTCGCTGTGATGCCTTTCATCAAAACATATATGAATCTTGAAGAACGATTGTAGAATATTTGGTATAGTGATTATAATCTAGGTTATAACTTTATAACATCTAATGCGGATTTATGCATTGAATTAAACGCTCATGCTTTACTAAATATTATTAATATCATTCAAGTGAATGAAAGCATTACTGAAGATATGTTTCTTCCCTAGCTTTTAAGTAGCCATGTTTGTGAGCAGACATTCAGAAGTACGAGAGTTATGACCTCAACGTTCTCGACCAAAGTAAATTTTAGCATGAAAGACATCATCCAACGACTAGATCGAATTCAAGCAATAAATAACGTACTAAATGATATTAAGAAAAATGTTGTATTTCCAAGGGAAGTGAAGAAAAATAGTCAGAAACCTGGAGGAGAGTATACCTCGATCAGTGAACTTCCTGAAGAACGCATTGAAACAATTGCGAAATGAGCTTTGAATAAAGCACTGCAAGACACAAACTATTTAGGAATAGAAATTGAACCGAACAGCTGGAATTTGTTATCTTTGCTTCGTAGATTTAAGTTTTTAGGTGAGGAAGTCAAGGATGAATCGGAAATAATGAATGATGACCAAGATATCATGAGTTTGGATATTAGTGAAACTGAAAACACACATGAAAATACAGTTAGAATGTTGAACGATTTACCTTTGCTTGGAGATGACATAAAGCAGGAAGGATTTATGGAATTTAAAATATGTACTTCCCTCTGATTCATCTATCACTTTATTAGGAATTGGTGATGGTTTGGCACTCAAAAATTTTTCTAAGGACCGAAATGAAACTGCCTCTGAAACTGGCCGACTTGCAAAGTAACCGTAGAATAAAAATCGACTGTTATTAAAAAATCAGCTCTCTGTAGGTTATTGGAAAGATGCCAAGAAAAAGTTAGTTTTGATCGATTACGAAGACTTATTAGCACTTCTTTAAACACACCTAAACAAGTCAAAAGAACCGTCGCGCTAGCTCAAATCAAGGGAAGAAGAAAAATATTCAAATATAATCATGCTTCTAGTGACACTACATCCTCCAGCGATCCTGGTAATAAAATAACTTATGATGATAGTACCGTTACTGAGTCATACGAAGAACCTGAGGAAGAGAGTTTTGAAAACGAATTAGAAGAACGAACTAAAAAAGATGCATAAGTCGTTTAAAAAACCGGAGGAAGAATGTTTTGAAAAAGAATTAGGGGATAAAATTAAAAAAGATGAGAAGCACTCGGTCGAGCATATTAATAGTAATATCCTCGATAATTTTGCAAGTGAGTCTTGCGAAGCATCTGACGCTCAAAATATTTCTGTAGAAATAGAACAATTTTATGGATGGAGTCTTTTATGAAGAAAGGTGGTATATTGGGCGTATTCAGAAGAAAATAAATGCCAATATGTTTAATGTAAAATTTTTAGACAGATTAGAAAAGGTAATAAACTCGGTAATAAATGTGTTTTGGAAATTATCTTTTCTTTTATAAATTAATCTCCTACAATTAGCACTATTTTATTTCTTTTTGATGACGTTAACAACGATTATTAGTTTCTTTCTGAATTGCTCAATATGTATTCAAAAAGCCTTCAAAATTTAAAATTGACAAGAATTGCTATTCATAACGATTGTTCAGAGATCTCATTAGGTTATAGTTTATTAAAATGTTCATGCAACCAGCGGGTGCTCTCGATATTTTAATTCATTGTTTATTTTTATATCTGAGCACAAATTATAATTCTAAAGAACATTTTCGTATTACATTTTGCTCTGAAATGAAAATCAAGGGTACTCCCCTCTTAAGTCAATTCTAAATTTTGAGAGTTTTATTTCGCCCTGTAAAAGATATCTTAAGTTTTACTATTTTAATACAAATTTCCCATAAGCAGAATTTTTTTCATAAAATTGGAATGAAATATGGAAAGAACTTTCCAGGACACGCTGTAGCTACATAAATTTGGAAATAGAACATAAATTTAAATAACACGTCGACCACAGAATTGTAATTCCGAAAAGACCATCTTTTCCTAATTATAATTCCGGCCAGACTAAATCGCACAATTATTGATAGAAATTCTTCAGCTGGCGTATATCATCGAAAGCGCCCGCTAAATTGCTAAATGAGAAACGAGAGATGCATAACTAATTGACACTATTGCCGTATTATTATAATATTCAAGAAGTGCAGGGCTGCAGAAGTATGGAATTTTAAATACTTAAAGTAACAAATAAATATCTAAGTTTTATACTTGTTGGTACTTCTAACTCTAACATGTTTTTAACATTAAAAATGTTTCTGTTATCCTAGTATAGGGCCTCAAATCGTGAAAAAGTGCATGCTACATTTGCCACATAACGTCATATTTAAATTTAAATTTGATCATAAGGTATCGGAATCGGTTCAAATGGCTAAAATAAATTCGAACTAACTGAAACTAAAGGCTCATTTAAATCTATCACTTTAGATGTTCTTCTTGGAGGAATCATCCAAAGTGATAAGTGTAGATTGCCTTTCATTTATTTTGTGTTTCATCCAAAGTGTATGGTAAAGATGAACGATGAAACATATTGACCCCCCGACCAACTTTTGATGAAAGAGTTGTTCTCTGAACCGATGATTCATCCAAAGTGAAAAATGTAAACAAACGGTGCGTTTATTTTCGCCGCTACTTCACTTTTTAGTTTAACAGCCGCAGCCGCCAGTGCGATTATTTGTTTGTGGTTATTATTATAATATTTATTTATTGTATATTTGCGTCATTTGTAGTTTTATTTTAGAGCTCAAAGCTTCTCGGAACCAAGTATCTTTTATTGGATAAACGGAGTAGCTTTTTCGAGAAGATATGCGAATTGTTCCTCGTTCATTTTAAAATGATTTCTGTACTCCTCAGGATTTTCTTCCTCCCACTCTCTTAACAGCGTGGACGAAGCTCCTAGATTTTCTCTCCTTGAAACACACGGTTTCACCCACCAACGTCTTTTAGCACGGCCAGTTTTTGATATAATTGAGTTCAATTCATTTGAAATTAAGCTAATGTCATCGCGTATAGGGGAGAGGGGGGTAATGGCCCCACGTTGGGCGCCAGTGTCATGTTTTTTTAGAGTTTATTGTTGTTTTGAATGTTTTATTAGTGTTATGCCTATGTTATGGCAGAGACATTAAAAGAAAGCGCATCTTTTACTATTATTGTTCAACAAAATGGATATAATTTTATGTTAGACAGAACTTTAATGAATCTAAATAAATAAGACTGAATGATTTTGATTATTGAATAGAACTGACAGCTCTATAAACTGATTCGATTGATAAGTTTTATGCGTTTTTAGAAAGCAACAACCATAGGCACAATAGCTCGGCTTAGCTATTCAGGGGTAGGTCCAGTTGTGTAGGCTCGCTGCTGAAAGTCAAAAATGTGACTGACCTGAAGTGTTCTCGGTTATTAATAAGAAAACGTACACATGATTGCAACTGAGGTAACAAAATTAACTGATTATTGAGCGCCACCGGATTTCATTTACCTGAAAGAAATTGGAAATAAAAGATCACCTCGAACACCTCAAGTCAAGCCAATTCAGATGGGTCTCAAAATAAAAGAAGTTATATAATCACAACGGCTCTACCGTTTATTATTTCATTAATAAGAAAGGAAGGTAAATCAAGAGAAAAGAGGAAGGAAGAAAGGAAAGACTTAAACCTAACTTAACCTAAACTTAGCTTTATTTGCTAGGTGTTCTTCGTGTTGAACAAGTTCACATATACACTTAGTCGGTCACACGACAAGAAAAGTCTAGATTTAGCCTGAGGAGTAGACTGCTACATTGACTGCCTCGCAGCAGTGCCACAATGGCTCGACTTAGAAGTAGTAAACTTCTAACTTGGCTGCTTGAGCCCGCTAGGCAATAGCTTGGTTTAGAAACAGCCCGTAAATTGAACCCTATAAAATCCAAACACACTAATTAGTAACTCGAAACAATTAGTTTCAAGTTACAGGAAGCTGACCAGTCACAAAAGTTACAATTAAATTACTAATTTACAGCTCCATTATTCTAAAAGAGTAAAAGCTCTTCTGATTTAACATAGCATACATAGTATGCTGACTTAAAATAACAAATCTAAATAATTATTAAAACATTATAAATACAATGGACCACTCAAAACGAAAATCATAACTTGGCCTTTAATAAAGTACTGACAAGAAAGGTCAAATATGTCTTTGAGTCCCTAAGAACCCTGAGAACTAAGTTTGTTTCATCATGTTCGAGCAAAATGTTAAGAAAAACAAGCTATACAGAGTAATTCTTGAAAAACAAAACATCAGTAGTCTTCCGAGACATAACAGTGTCACTAAAGTAATAAAAAATAAACCTGTAAGAATATTCAGCAGGGCACGGCCTTTCAAAACTGAAGCTGAACAGAATACTGTTCTAAATTGAATTTAGCTTAATATCTTATAGGCAGTTTAAAATAGTAACAAGATTATTGATAGTGTTGCTCAATACAAATTACAAATATAAGAACCAAAGTATTTACCTTCTCAACAATGAAGGGCTCCAAGAAACGTGGTTATCTTTTGTGCTGTACTTATGTTGCCCGTTTGCCATGTGGGCATGTGAAAAGCCTTATATCCCCCTTAAGGTTATCCTGTCCAGATTTCCCAAAAAGCCAAACCAGATCTAGACAGAATTTTTCCCTGGTGACAATTTATCCCATTAACTAGTCACACACTATATATAATAATATATATTATATATAAATGTTATTCAGTCACTCAGGCGGCCTCACATCGTTTGCGATCTTGCACAAAGAATAGACCCCCGTGTTCACGTTGTCTCTTCTATTTATCATATTCACTGTACACAAAAGAGCAACTTCCTATTTCCTGCCGTCATTTTTTTTAAATCCTAACTTGAAAGTGAAAGTCAATTTCCGTAAATGACAATTGACTCTGGCACAATAAACATTGGGCTAAAATGATATCGCGCAGCCCACGTGAATCGAGCTACGGATATCGATTGTTCTTTGGCGTCAGGCGGAACCATAGAAAAGCGGTTCAGAGTAGGACCGTGCAACGATACCTGCTCGATTAAGCGATTATTGGCAGTAATGAAATTGAAAAGTTGTGCGGTTATTGTCCCGCTATTCCGGACATTAGAAATAGTAAATGTGAAGGATTAAATCACTCACAAAAAAAACGGTAACTACCTTAAGCAATTTCTGCAACTGTAGTATGATCTTTTACATTAAGGATCCGTTAACCATCTCAATATGAAGATAAAACCTATTAGTACAAAATAGAAGCCTTTATTTTAGCTAAAACAAAGTTAAACTCAATTTACGAAGTAAAAAAATAAAAATGAAATGACCGGCATTTCACACACTGTTGGGGGAATTCCGGCCACGGCCGTTATTACCTCTACTAATCATTTAGTTACAAAAATCACATATGAAAGATTTTTATTATCGTTAGAACAAGCTTTGTGGGTTCATTCGCCACATATCACACACCTTAGAACTCACCACAGATTATACAAACGTCATTGCTAACTTCCTTGTCACCATATGAATCACCAGATTCGCTTCCAAAATAATCTTCTTTCTGTTCTACATATCTGACATCTTTTCTGGTTGTTTTGGATTTTACTCTAGGCTTGAGCATTTTCATCTTCTTTGAGTTTCCAATGTTTTGGTTCGACGATCCGGGATCTTCAAAAACACTTTTCTTTGCTTTATCTACCCTTGCACTTTTTGATTGGAGCCTCTTATTTCTTCCTTTTCCTTTTCTTCTAAAAGGTCTTTCTTTGGGGTGGTTGTAAATATTTGAGAGTGTTGTTTGTTATTTTACTACTAACATGATAAATCACCATTATTTACTCCATTCCTTAAATGAGAAGTAACAATTGTCACCCTAGGTAAATAATAATATTAAAAAAAACCTAGGTCAATAATGAAACGGAAATTGTCATTTAAGTTTCAACTTGTTAGTTTGACAACTAATTGTCATTTCGGATTATTTGAAAAATGAGTAGGAAATGATTAATTTCAAAATCTAATCAATTCAAATAATGATAAGGATTGTATCAGTGCTATTAGTAAAAAAATTATATACAGTATGACTCACTTTTCATGACTCCCCATAGTATTCTTATTAATACTTGACTGTACACTCTCTTCGATTTTTCTGGCAACAAATCGCTACTTGCAGTAGTTGCTGTCTCTCTCTAAGTTCAGGAGGGGTACATACTTCCATATCTAAATCACTCTCACTAAAATTTTCACCCATTTTCCAATTATTTTATTCACACGTTACGGTTTTAACTTTTAGATAGCGTCTATCTTTCGGAAAATGACATTTAAAATTAAAATCATTCTGTCAGTTAGACAACTGAACTTCCAGGCTACCTGATATTTCGAACTATTTGAAAAATAAGTAGAAAATGACTAACATAAAAATCAAATCGAATCAAATATGGTAATATATCAGTGTTAGTAGTAAAAAAAAAATCTATATATACCTCGGTTGAGAAGGCCATTATTAACCTCGCACATTAAATCCTTCAGCGCTACGCGCCTCAGGATATAAAAGTGCTCGGTAAATAATGGCTTACTTCTCAACCTAGGTATATAATATACTATTATTTATTTGTTGTTATTGAAGTACCCTTAATTTTTACCTAGCAAGGTGTGTTAAACAGCATTTACAAAAAGACATTGATAGTTTAAGGTTGAGTTTGTCATAACAAATAGTTTTTACTTGTCACCGTTTTTAAAATATACATTTTACTAAATAAATTAGTATATCTTCATCAGGTTATGGGCCCAGTACGTTACCTAAGTTAGAAGCTTTAGTTGAAGGCAGAATTTTTTATTTAGTACAGAAGATTGAAAGTATAGATCCAGTGAAACATATCAAACCATTAACAAATGAGACCGACTGGCCAATATGGAAGAACAAAATGAGGGATACGCTAGATTATCATGAAGGTGCGTTAGATGTTATTGATGGCAAGCTAAAGAAGCCCAAACCGCTTGGAGAGGAAGCAACAGAAGGTCAAAAGAAGAAATTCAAAGAGGATTCTGATTTGTACCGTTAGGCTAATAGTTATGCTAAGTCAATGATCACAAACGCAATAACTGATAATGTATATCAAAAGATCATGGACAAAACCACAGCCCATGATGCTTTGAAGCATCAGCTAAGGATCAGTTATTTAAGCTTTGTACAGATTTATTTGCTTTTAACTGGACAGCGAACGAAGATGTGTCGACCCATATAGCCAAGTTGAAGAGCCTGTTTTCTGAGTTAAACAGCGGTTTAGCATTAAAGAAGGAAAACACACTTCCAGGGTTAATGGTAGTTTGTAAAGTTTTACATATTCTACCAGAAGAGTTCAAGACTTTTAAGACAAGTTGAATGCTGCTTTCAAATGACATTGACAAGAGTAAGACATTAGATGATTTGACAGTACAGCTTTGCATGTTTGAGAGAAATTTTGCCAAGAGTAAGGATGGCAACAGTGAACAAGAGGCTCTCGTCGTAGAAAAGCATGCTAAGGTACATAGTAGAAGTAAGGACACCAGTTGCAATTATTGCAAGGTCAAAGATCACTGAGTACGTAATTGTAAAAAGTGGATTGCTGATGGTAGGCCGCCTAAGAACAAACAAAAGACATCAGATGTGAAGACTAAAGAAGATGCAAATATGACATTGTTATCTTTAGATGAAGTTATGATCACAGAGCATGATGAGTCAGTTTGGTGGGTGGATAATGGCGCAACCAGGCATGTTACAAATACACCCATGTATTTCGTCGATTTTCAGAAGTTTGACAATCCATGTAATATAAGAGCTGCAGGAAACGAGATATTAGGAGCAGTCGGAAAAGATACAATACAATTTCTGTATTCCAATAAAAATAGAAAACAAGATTTGCTTACCTTGAACGACATATGGTATGTTCCTCAGATATCAAAAAATCTATTTTCAGTTCTAGCAGCACATGATAGAAATATAGATGACAGTATTTTTACGTCTACGTCAACAGAATGTACGTTTAAATCTGGAAATAATGCATTAACAGGAACCAGAGAGGTTGGTCAAGGATTGTACAAGCTTAAAATAAATCCGATCATTCCAGAAGCAGAGGTTCACTGTAGTATTGCAGAAGCTGATAAATCGATGTTAAAACTGTATCATGAGAGATGGAGACACCAAGACAAGAGGTACGTAAGAGCAAAACTTAAGAAAGAGATGGGAATCAAAGTCAAAATGGACCAAGAACTCTGTGAAGCATGTATTTATGGAAAGATGCATAGGCTTCCTTTTGGTACAAGAGAGAGAGAGCTACCAAACCTGCAGAGTTAATATCAGTTAAAGCGTAGCTTATATGGCCTAAAACAAGCACCTAGAAGGGAGATAAGAGATTCAATGATTTCCTTTTAAAACTAAATTTTAAAATAAGTGAAGCCGATCCATGTTTGTACATAAGAAAAAGTAATGGAGAAAAGATGTTCCTTACTTTGTACGTGGACGATGGATTGATTGTGGCTTCGTCTAGAGAAGAATTAGACACCCTTTTGGCAGATTTAGGAAAATAATTCAAGATAACGTCTAAAGAAGCAAGTTATGACTTAAGCTTGGAGCTTGAGAAGTCAGAAGAAGGCATAAGAATAAACCAAAGAAGCTATACAGAAAAAGTATTAGAAAAGTTTGATTTTTCCCAATCTAGACCTGTATCAACTCCGATGCTTAAACCACCTGAAAGCACCATACAGAGTGAAAATTCAACACCAGTAGATTTTCCTTACAGACAAGTCATAGGAGCTCTAATGTACCTAATGGTTGGTACCAGACCAGATATAGCCTATAGTGTGGGTTATTTATCAAGATTTTTAGAAAATCCTAACCAAGAACAAGTCATTTGTGCAAAAAAAGTTTTACGATACCTTGCTGGTACAAAGGATTTAGGTATATTGTATAGATCAGCAAAAGATCCCAAGATCGAAGGCTACAGTGATGCAGATTTTGGAGGTTGTTCAGATACTGGGAGATCAACTTCAGGAGTAGTATTTACGTTTTCCCATGGAGCAATATCATGGCTAAGTCAACGTCAATGCATAGTGGCAACTTCAACTACAGAAGCAGAATTAATTGCAGCCAGTGAAGCTGCAAAAGAATTGATTTGGTTGAAGAGATTGTTCCAAGAAATTTGGCAACTTAGAGACGTTCCCATTCTGCAAGTGGACAACTCAGCAGCAGTTAAGTTGACTCATAATCCAGAGTTGCAGCGTAGGATCAAGCATATTAGTATAAGACACTTTTTTGTACGAGAAAAAGTATTAGAAAGTTCTATAGCTGTGAAGCAAATTCCTACAGAGCAACAGTTGGCAGATCTTCTAACGAGACCTTTAGCGAAGATTCGTCTACAAATTTTAAGGGGCCAATTAGGACTTTTGTAAATCTAATTAACAAGGGAAAGTATTGAAGTACCCTTAACACGTTCGCGACGACGCGACGGGTAGCTACGCTGTACCTTAGTTCGGGACGAAATTTATATTTTTATTTTAATATCTTGAATTTGTAGTTTTATGGTAAATAAAGGTTTATGAACTTTCGTTTTTTAGTTTTTTTTATGTTTTAACCTTTTTTTTTTCGTGTACCACTCGTGGTACATGACGCCCGCAGCGCAAGTTTTTGCCTTCGGGGCGTCGTGTACCACTTGTGGCCACTATAAAGAAGGACACTAGACACTCTATTTTTCCTGTTAGTTTCAGGTAGATCATGAGTTCCAGGGTTAGGAAGATTTTTATTTTGCTGGAAGGGGCGAAAGGGCCTCCTGTCACTGCACTAGAATTTTATTTTGAATACCTCACTTACGCCGAGACGAGTGCGCCACCGATGGTACACTGGTGCAGATACACCCATCCTACAGGCGTTACTGCAATATAAAGGCCCTACGTTATACGCGTTCGGTATTAGCAAATCATAGATTTATTAAAACTCATGTACCACGTGTGGCACACGACGCCGATAACTAAGGCTTGTCATGTACCATTTGTGGTACACGTCGTCGCGAACGTGTTAATTTTTACCTAGCAAGGTGTGTTAACCAGCATTTACAAAAAGACATTGATAGTTTAAGGTTGAGTTTGTCATAACAAATAGTTTTTACTTGTCACCGTTTTCAAAATATACATTTTACTAAATAAATTAGTATATCTTCATCAGTTGTCTCTCAGATCCTGTCTTTGAAGGGCCAGGAATGGGAATAATTTCATTGTATGATATTTTGGTTCTTTCGTTCTGTTGGCCGACGTCATTTATGGGCTCTGGGTGATTCACAAGTGCTGGATGATTCACAGGCTCTGGACCTATTACAGATTTTGGCTCATTCACAGGTAGGGGGTCATTTATAGGATCTAGAATCTCTTGCCTTACCAAACTGAAACGAAGTCATAATCGGAAAAGACATTTGGGTTTAACGGAAAAATCCCTGTAGCTCTGAAACCATTTATAGCTTTTTTAGGGGTGGCGATTCGACCAAAGGCCTGATTAAAAATCTCCGCAATCTCATTTGGGGTTATTTTTTCACCTGGGTGACTACGCATATAGCTTCTGCGGTCAGAGTTATAGGCAGCTTTTAAAGCTGCGTAAAAAGGTACATCCAGGGGCCGGGCGCGGTGGGAGGTATGGGGAGGAGTTCTAAGAAGGGTGATAAAGTTTTCCCTGCAGTAATTTTAAGCCTTCCATGTGCAGTGACTTACATGATTGTCCAAGATCAGAAGCACAGGATCTCCTTCAGAAGGCTTTACAAAATCCCGGAAATGTTGTAGCCACTCCACAAATTCTCATTAATCCATCCGTTGTCAGAACACACGTACGTAGCTCCTGGTGGGCCATTTTTTTAAGTTTTGGCGCCATTCTTTTTCGCGCAAAACTGAAAATCGCTAAAAGCGCATAGAGCCGTTGTCGTTTTTCCTCTCTCCCAACTTGTAACAAAGCCTACTCTTTCTTGGCCTGTCTCAGCGTAGATCTTATTACGCCTTTGGATTGTTGTGATCCCGGTTTCATCGCCGTTAAAGATTCTGGTCTGTGAAAACTTATATTTATCCATATTTTCAAGATTTTCATAAAATAATGTAACCTCCGCTCTGTTAAAAGCAGTAATTCGATTAACGCTAGAAGCTTCGGGTTTTCTTAACGAAATCACGGGATTTCTGCGCAAAAAGCCTTGAAGCCAATATCTCTTCCTGCTGCCTCACGTATAATTTGAAATTGGCTTTTCAAATTATTTTTGCTTGCATGTGTTATTCCAAAAAAACTTTTGATAGTTTATTGATCTGCGTCACCAATTCTTGTTCTTCTTCGGACGAAAATACTGGCTTTTGACCTAAAGTTGATCCAGATCTTATTCCTTTTTACGACGATCTTGTAGAGTACTGCGAGGAACGTTAAAACGTCTAGAAACTTCCCTCAATGAAACACCATCATCTATTGCATCTAAGGCTCTATTTAAATCCTCAGCTTTCCAGGATGCCTTATTTGTTTTCCTGATATATTTACGGGGCATCTGAAAATACAAACAAATAAATCGTCATAAACTGGAGGTAATACCGGCCGGCCGCGATTACCCCATGCATATTGTCCGAAATTACCCCCCATTCTTTACTTCAGATCTCCTGTCTTGATGGGCGGTTATTTCTACCCCTAAGTATCTGAAGGACATCATCTGTTTCGTCTTTAACAGCTAGTTTGCATCTTCTGGGCTCTTTTGCTGCAACTAGTGATTTTGTCTTCTTTATCCCAATCGACATATTTTAGCGTTTTGCTGTCAGGTAAAATTGATGAAGTAGCCTCTGTAGTTCATCTGCGTTTTCTGATATAATTACTGCGTCATCTGTGTAGCACAGTATTGTTATTTCTCCTTTGTTAGTTCTGTAATCATGCCCCGCGTTTTAACGTATTTTATTATTTCATTCATAATTAGGTTGAAGAGTACATGGCTTAGAGAGTCTCCCTGTCTTATTCCGGTTGATATGGGCACTTCTTGGGTCAGGCTGTTGTTCACTTAGTATTCTGGTCGTTGTATTGGTGTTCATGTTTTCAATAGTTCTAACTATTTCTTCCGGAATGTTGCCCTGTCTCAATATGGTTGTGAGTCATTCAGCCTCACTCGATCAAACGCTTTGCTTAGATCTATGAAGCACATATACGCCGGTTTCTCGTATTCGATTGATTTCTCGACTATTTCTCGAATGATGAATATGGCGTCTGTGGTAGACCTGTTTTTCCTGAATCCCTGTTGTTCTTCCCTTATGGGTATGTATTCTTAGATGATACCGCATGTGATTTTCGTGAATAGTTTCATCACGGCGCTTAGGAGAGATATTCCTCTGTAGTTTCCTGGTTGTTTTTTGTCACCTTTTTTGTAGATAGGGATAGTGATACTTTTCTTCCAGTCGGTTGGTATAGGTGTTGCATTTAAGATCTTCTGGTAAAGAGTGGCTAGTTGTTAGCTTAGTGGGTTACCTCCGTATTTTACCAGTTCTTTGTTCAATTCATCTATCCCTGGGGCTGTCCTGTTTTTTAGTTCTTTGCTATATTTTTCTACTAGTTCGTGGTTGATACGAGTAGTTGCTTCTGCCATTGCTGGTTTTTCCTGGTGTTGAGTCTCATCTTCGTCGAACATTTGTTTGAAGTGGTTTATCCATGCCTCTCCCGGGATAGTTGTTACTGTTACATATTCGTTGACTTCGCGTTTCCTTTATCTTATCAATCCCCATATCTTCTTTTGGCTGCCGTAGAGGGCATGTTCCATATCCGCAGTGAAGGTTTTCCAGTATTCGGTCTTTATTCGTCGTATTTCTGCTTGCACTCTGTTCCATATTTCCTTGTATCGTATCCACTCTTCCGGTAATCTGTTATTTAAGTACCTCACGTAGGTTTCTCTTTTTTCTCTTTCCATTTG
The DNA here is from genome assembly GCA_016904865.1 of Pissodes strobi. NCBI lineage: Eukaryota > Metazoa > Arthropoda > Insecta > Coleoptera > Curculionidae > Pissodes > Pissodes strobi. The sequence goes on from MU183543.1 coordinate 59,379, forward strand.
TTTTACGTCCGGCGTGAACCATGGTGTGTTATGTTTATCCTCCTTTTGCCTAGTTCTTCATTGGCGGCAATCTCGATGTGTAATTTGACTTTTTCCCAACTGGCTTCCACGTCGTCCTGGTCCAGGATTGGCTGTTCTCTGATATTTTGGATCAGTCTTTTTTCGTATAAGTCCTTCAGGGTGGGATCATTGATGGATTCGATGTTCAGTTTGTCTACGTAGATAGGTGGTGCCTTCTTTTTAATTGTGTTGTTAGTCGTAGTTTTGCCATGACTAATTGGTGGTCCGATCCAATGTTCGCTGATGTTAGGGAGCGTACGTCGATTATTTGAGACGGGTGTACCGCTCTATTTGAGATTATATTATCGATCATGGACGAGTGTCCTTGTGTGTTGGACCAGGTTATCTTGTGTTGCGGCTTATTGTGATTGAAGTGTGTATTATGTTGTTGACGTGTGCTTCATTGAAACGTTGTTTTATGCCATCAACGATTGAGTTTCCAATTCTGGCATTCAGATCCCCCATAATCAGGATTTTTTCCTCTTGCGTATTTTACCGATTTCGTCCTGCAGGTGCTCGTAGAAGGTGTCAATTAATTTGTGTATTTAAAATATTTATTTAACACGTTTAGGAAAAATTACCTACTTTTAAAAACCCCAATTGTTTTAACACAGCAGCCCAATTTACAAATTTCGCTCTAACTTGTTGCCGGCGTTCAACAGCTGATTACCGTGTGAAAGGCGTCTACCACAGCATTTGACTAGATGGCTGCACATGCTTTAAACTTAAAAATATTCTCTGAATATGAGGAACGTAGCGGCCGGCATTACCTCAAGACCGCCTACCTAATACTTTAATTCCTTCTGGAACGAGACATCCTGCTACCTAGTACCACAAGTTGTTACACCAAACACGAAATGACGAAATTTTAAGAAACAGTGAATAGTGACAGAGGTGAAACTACAAAACTGGATGACAATATGTAAACAAGGATGATCACTCCGGATTGGATGTACATCAAAAGTAACAGTGTAAATCCCGCTTAAAGAAAAAACGTGTCTAGTTAAAACGACGTAAGAGAGCCGCATAATGGCGGTGTGACTGTATTTCTGGCGAAGTTGTCGTATCAATTCGCCACCTGGGATTTATTTAGTATAATTTGGCCTTAATAATTATTGTACTTATTGCTAAAACACCCAAAAGCAATAATTTTTTTTGCATATCAGTACTATATTTTATTGCAGTTTCTGAGTAAAATTTTTATTAGGTCGAGCGCAATGCTTATTGCCATTCGATCTAAGGTCTAATGCACCACGTTTTAGTAAAGTTTGGCAACACGTACTTGCGTTTGGTCCGATTAAGCTATCGGAAGGAGACATTGCTTAATGTACCGCGTTTTAGTCACGTTTGGCAAAACGTAACACAATCAAACGCCTTCGTTAGATCACACAATAATACAGCAGCAAGCTTCGAACAGTTGACATGCCGTTTATCGTTTTCAGTATTGAACTACTGTTCCAATATTTTGTTACTAAACAGAACATAATTAATTATTAACTTATGGTACAAGATACGCTTACAAAATATGTTCACAGATTCCAAAAATTTACAACAAATTCTAAGGTAGCTTTTTGAAGATTTTTGTACAGGGTGTCCCATTTTCGATGATATTACGGGGTATCTCACTTACGAGTAAAGATAGAGAGTTGCGGTTTTCGCAATACTGTGCTACTTTTTTGTGAAAAGAACGATGGTATAAACAAAATTTTCATAGCCCGCTTCGTTTCTGAGATACAGGGCGAATTTGAAAATAATGCATTTTGGGACCCCCCTCGTATCTCCGTTATCCTTTAACATATCGCAAAGGTAAAAACCTGCTCTTATATACTTTTTTACGTAGAACCCAGTGGCGTAGTCAGATTTTTGCTGTGAGCTGTCAATGTTTAGCTATAAATCAAACTTTTGTTTTTTTAAATGGAACACCCTGTATGTTTTTCTTTCGTTTGAATGGAAATTTTATAAGCTTTTCAAAAATATATAATACATGATATGTATTTTAAATAATAAGCCTAAAATTCACAATTTCACAAAATGTATCTCTATACGACACTCTTGATCAGTACCTATAGTATAAGCATTATCTTTTAAACAACGTTATAAGTATTAGTAGGCAGAGATTATGGAATGATCATTTTTTTATTGGCAAGACCTGTCAGTGGCAAAATTTATATTTTCTGTGTAAAATTGTATTTTTTACGATGGTTGGAAACGAAAATTATAAATATTTTGAAAAATATGACATGTTAGTCTGCTTTATACAGAGCAATGAAAACTCCCGTGAAGCTTCTCAACTATTATTCAATACGTTTGTTTGAATATTTATTTACCTTTTGACTTATTTGGGTTTATTTTTTATTTAAGTATCATTTTAATTTATGGATATTCTGAAAGAAGACAACCTGGTCATTTAATGTTTTCCGGAATAAAGAGAACATGGAACGTTTATCCGGCCCCTACCAAAAACGTATAATAAGGAAAATCACGGTAAGGGCGGAGGCAACGTTCCTTGTTCTACCAATTTTTTTCTTTATTTCGGAAAACATTAAAAGATCAGGATGCCTTCTTTTGGGATATCTATAAATTAAAATGATTCTTAAAAAAATAAACCCAAATAAGTCAAAAGGTAAATAAATATTCAAACAAACTTATTGGAATAGAGCTGAGAAGCTTCACGGAAATTTTCATTGCTCTGTATAAAGCAGACTAACATGTCATATTTTTAAAAATATTGATAATTTTCATTTTGAGCCACCGTAAAAAATACAATATTACACAGAAAATATAAATTTTGCCACCGAAAGGTCTGGCAATAAAAAATTACCAGTCCATTGTTCTTAATAATCTCTGCCTGCTAATACTTATACCGTTGTTTAAAAGACAATGCTTATACTATACTCATCAAGAGTGTCGTATAAGGACACATTTTGTGAAATTATGAATTTTAGGCTCATTATTTAAAATACATATCATGTATTATACATTTTTATAAAGCTTATAAAATTTCCATTCAAACGAAAGAAAAATATACAGGGTGTTACATTAAAAAAAATACAAGAGTGTCGTATCGAGACACATTTTATTATTTATTTAAAACACATGTAATGTATTATATATTTTTATAAAGCTTATAACATTTCCAATGAAACGAAATAAAAATATACAGGGTGTTTCATTTAAAAAAATACAAGTTTGATTTATAGCAAAAAATTGACAGCTCACAGCAAAAATCTGATCACGCCACTGGATTCTACGTCAAAAACTGTATAAAAGCAATTTTTTAGCTTTGCGATATGTTAAAGGATAACGGAGATACGAGGGGTGTCCCAAAATGCATTATTTTCAATTTCGCCCTGTATCTCAGAAACGAAGCGGGCTATGAAAATTTTGTTTATACCACCGTTCCTTTCACAAAAAAGTAGCAAAATATTGCGAAAACCGCAACTCTCTATCTTTACTCGTAAGTACTAAAACTGAGCTTTATCCACAATACCGAAACAGAATTTTTGCACTCGACGCGCGTTTCGCTAACCATGTTAGCATCAGCAGGAGATGATTAAAACTAAAATTAAAATCTACCTAACTCCCTTTTTATACTACTGTTTGCTCAATCAAGCGGAACTAAAAAGGACCAATTCTGGAATCCCACTAGTCACGCTGGATTAACCAATACAATGGACTATACGGAATAGGCCCTCTATCTCTATTTAAACTATTCTTACATTTAATTATTTCCATACTTTCATATGCGTCTAATAATCTCCTATCAGTTATATTATGAATTAATTCTAAATTTTTTATTGTTATTCTATGATTATTATCAAAAGCATGCTCGGCAACACTTGATTTTTCTGTTCTACCATACTTTAAATGAGCTATATGTTCTTTGAATCTCGTCTGTATAGATCGTCTAGTTTGCCCAACATATTTTTGGTTACAATCCATACATCCAATTTCATATATTCCACTTCTTTCTAA
>MU183543.1:63423-88781 GCA_016904865.1 Pissodes strobi
CAATTTTTAGTACACCGTATGGTTAACTTTCCTCTAAGCAGAGAAAGATTTAATAAGGAAAAGGAAACAATTAGGAATATAGCGGAAGTTAATGGTTTCAATACTAACTTAATAAATAGACTAATTAATAGGCATTTGTTTAGAAAGACCATTCGTGATTCCACTTCTTTCGTTAATCAGGATGAAAATACAAAATATGTTTCGATACCGTATAATCCTCAGTATACTAGAGGACTCCCAAAAAGTTTTTAAGGAAGTAGGTTTAAAATTAGTATACCAGACTCAGTTTAACATTAAGAAACTATTAGGTGGTCCAAAGGACAAAATTGAAATCTTAGAAAGAAGTGGAATATATGAAATTGGATGTATGGATTGTAACCAAAAATATGTTGGGCAAACTAGACGATCTATACAGACGAGATTCAAAGAACATATAGCTCATTTAAAGTATGGTAGAACAGAAAAATCAAGTGTTGCCGAGCATGCTTTTGATAATAATCATAGAATAACAATAAAAAATTTAAAATTAATTCATAATATAACTGATAGGAGATTATTAGACGCATATGAAAGTATGGAAATTATTAAATGTAAGAATAGTTTAAATAGAGATAGAGGGCCTATTCCGTATAGTCCATTGTATTGGTTAATCCAGCGTGACTAGTGGGATTCCAGGATTGGTCCTTTTTAGTTCCGCTTGATTGAGCAAACAGTAGTATAAAAAGGGAGTTAGGTAGATTTTAATTTTAGTTTTAATCATCTCCTGATGATGCTAACATGGTTAGCGAAACGCGCGTCGAGTGCAAAAATTCTGTTTCAGTATTGTGGATAAAGCTCAGTTTTAGTGCATGTTGCCGAAGGTCCCAAACCCCAACATAGTTTACTCGTAAGCGAGATACCTCGTAATATGATCGAAAATGGGACACCCTGTACAATCAAAAGAAATTCAGATACGAAGAAATTCTCTGACATGTTCTCAGAAATTGCTACACCCTCACTAAGTTATTGGTTAACCTAAATTTTATAAGGATTAAAGTTTGGGGAAATGTGCCCGAATTGGCATACATTTCGTAATTATTTTTTTGTAGTTATTTGTGGGATTTATGGGCAAAAACTTGGTAGTTAGATAAGATAATATACCTAGACTAACTGTAACAAAAATGAATAGAACCCTAACTTTGTTGTTTTAATTAAATTTTATTTTAAAATCATCTCGGTATGCCATCTCGGGCTGAATATTTCCGGTAAGATGGCATGGTATGCCATCTTGCCCGAATTACCAAGTTACTTAAAGTAAATACCCTAAATATAAGATGAGACTAAATTTTCAAATAAAGTGTATTAAAAAATACATAAATGGAAAAACAATATTCTTTAAAAAATAAATATTTTATTTTGTATGCCAGATGGTCCGGCTACCTGCGAATAATTATCTTCTGTATTAAAATTATCATTTCGTTGCTCTATATTGCTTTCCTCTTCTGTCGTTCTCTCGCTATTATTCGGTTCTTTTTCTTCTTCTGACCTTTTCTCGTTATATTTTGGTTCTTCAATATTCTGATTGTAGTTGGTGATTTCCACCGGCTCAAACATTCAATCCGGAAATACATCTTTATTAAGGTATTGGAATCGTTTAAAAAAAAACCGTTTTCAGCAATGTTCATAGTAGCTGCTTTCTGGTAGGCGGCCTTAAAAATCTTTCCTACTTGAAAATGAGTGACCACCCTTCCAGGAATCTGTTTTAACCAGCTAGTAATTTCTTGATTGTAGTAAGTCGAGACTGGTCCAAAGAATGTGACATCTAATGGCTGTACCCTATGGGTACAGTGCGATGCTAGACAAAATAAGATAATGCCTTTACTTTTCGCATAAATCTGGGCTTCTGACGATTTGTGGCTTATATGCCCATCTAGTATCAGCAACACTTTTTCTGTTTCTATAGGTTTTGTTTTACAGTTTCAGCAAAAAATTTAAGCCAGTTTAAAACAAATTCGGAAGTTGTCCATCCGTTCTCCTGAGCAAAGCCAATTGAACCAGGAGGAGAATCGTCCATTAGTTCGTTTTTCATGTTTTTGCGCGGAAATATAAAACAAGGCGGTAAATAAGATCCGGAAGCACTCATTGCACAAATGACTGTTAAGTGCTGTCCACGTTCCGCACTACTTAATACCCCCACTTGTTTTTTTCCTTCGGTTGCATAAACCTTGCAATTTTTTGAAGCAACTGTAGTTGTTCCAAATTTTTGTCGGGTTGTAATTAACTTGCTCCAGAGCTCTTTCCTACTGTTCGAAATATGTTCCTATTTGTACCCTGTTAAACGCACGTGCTCTGGAAGAAGAGGTTGACTCGGGTAACCTAAGTGAAATAGTCGGATTGCGTTTCGTATATCCATTTAACCAATCCCAGCCCGCCATCTTCTTCTGACAATTGAACGAGTGTTTAATGTTGTTCTGGACCGCCATTTCATACGCAAGTTTGCGTACCTCTAAAGTCGTAAATCCAAAGAACCAAGCTTCCATGTTTTTAATGTGGTTAACGAGGTGGCTTTCCATAGTATCATCAAAGGTTGGTCTTTTCCCGCCCAAATAGCTTTTTTCTGCTCCTACACTAAATTTATTCGTTCCCTGACAGCGTGGTTGTAATGTACCAAATGGAACACTGTAGGTTTTGGATGCTAACAACCAGTCCATTTTTCCAGATTTAACAGCTCTTATTGCTGCTTTCATGTCATCTTCGTTCCATTGAAGACGATTACCTTTTCGTTGGTATTTTCCCACCATTTTTAATTAAATCTGCAACAATAAACCAAATAATTAATTATGTTACGTAAGGGCGAGTTGGCATATTATGCCAACTAGCCGGAAACTATAATATGCCAACTCGCCCGAAACCACTTTTTAAAAACAAGACCGATTTACTCACAACTACAATACAATACAATATAGCAATGGTTGTACCATAGGATTTTAAGGTTATGTTTACAAAATCGATTTACATTTGTTAAATTTTAAAAAAATATCAGGAGGTTTATGTTTTTGAGCATGTTATAAGAGCAAATTAAACATTTCTTACCTTCAAAAAAACAATATTAATTAACGTCTTTGTCTATTATCGGAGGACACCATGAACACATACATCTGCCGGCCGGCTTATACACGATGAGTAAACAGAAGGAGAAGGTTAATTGCGCCGCAAACTTTTTAGAAGCCGAGAAATACCACTATGCCAACTCGTCCGGTATGCCAACTCAGGCACATCCCCTATGTTTTTCTTTTCAGTATCTGTAAACTATTTATATCAGTAGTGGCCACTCAGATTAATTGCTATGGCTGGACAACAACCGTATAACTTTAACTTGAACTTGAAATAGGTTCGTGATGCATCTTTTTTTGCTGAAATGATTTACAAATCTCGAAACGATATTTCATACAAAGCTGTCTGTTGTATCCGAAAATGACCTATTGGATAATTTCTTGGAACTTCACTGAGAATGTCCATAGGATAGGAAAAAAACATTTTCGAATTTATCTTTGTTATTTCCTAATAATTCCATAAGGAGGAAAAATAAAACACGTTCCTTTTATGAACAACTACTACGAGTCAGATTTATTAACACAAAAGTATATGGAGCTCCATCTATTAATCGTTAGTTGTAACATACATGGCTGCGTTCAGGAATATGTTGTACAAACAAGGTTGTGTTCAACACCCCCCCTTCAATTTAAACACTTCTGTGCAAGTTTTAAATTGTACGTTATAAAAACACATAAAAAGTTTCAAAGAGAAGAAAACTAAATTTTAACATACATACTTGCAACACAACAGTTATCAAAAAATTTGAACTGATTTGAGCAGTAAAAATCACTTGTCTATAAAAACAACATAATCTATGGATATTAAAATTATTTTTTCTTCAAACGTCAGTAAATCCGTCATTACTCGACTGTGTAGGCGGCCGTGAAGTTTCGTTTTTCCTCCGCCGGAGCTTTACTTTTCACTTTTCCGCTGGCAGAGGTAAAAGTGTTGTCATAGCAACATAGATACAATACAAACACACAACAAAATAAGCGTCAACAACTCAAGATTTATTAAACTACAATTTGTATTTATCACTCAATTTGTGACTGCATTTCTAAAAATCACTAATTTAGGAACAAATTGGTTATTATTTAATCGACCTTACTCAATAACTGCTTATCAATACGGAATTAAAAAGCAGTCGAAGACGCAATCTTAAAAAAATAATTATTGTTGACAGTGTCCACTGACAGCTTTATGTTACATTACCATAGCAAAAACCTGTGCCTATTCACCGACACCGGTCTAAGCCGCCTTGCGAACCCACTTATCTTTAATAATAATTAGATATTATTACTATTAAAAAGAGATGTTTTTGCATTAATTTGTCGACATTTGAAGAAAAAACAGCATATTTTATTTGGAGGAAAAGTTACTTTTCATGGCTTGCTCTCTATTACCAGCCTCACTCCGTTCGGCTGTTAAACACGAGCGCGCCATGAAAAGTATCACTTTTCCTCCATATAAAATAATATACTATTACCTTCAACTTACCTCCTAAATATTCAAACTTCTCTTTAACAAGAGATTTAGTCAAAATGTCAGCAACATTATTGGTACATACATAACTCTAATGGTATGTTATCAAAATAACAACATCTTTTATAACATGGGCTTTGATGTCACTGTGTTTGGGTTATCTTTAAAGTAGATTTTACATTTTTAACATAGAAATCATCATAAATACCTTTCAAGTAAATTAGTTCGGTCGCTGACATTGCACTAGCTAGATATTCTGACTCGAAACTTGATTGAGCCACACACTTTGCTTTTTGGAAATCTATGATACTAAGTTTTCATTGTAAGAAATTGCACAACCGCTGACACTCTTTCTGTCTAAGTGGTCACCTCCCCAGTCGGCATCACCTAATGCTAGAAGTTTAGGTTCATTTTGATTCCTCTCATATATCAGTCCCATATTCATACTATACTTCAGGTATCGCAGGATTCTCTTAGCAGCACCCCAGAATTGTGTTGTTGGTTTGTCCAAGAATCGGCTCAAAAATAGCACTGAATATAATATATCTGATCTGCTAAATGTTGCAATTTACAATAGTAGTGAGCTAATTAGTTCTCGGTATGGTACATACCGAGACTCCCCAGGCTCTACTTGAAAATTGGACTCCATAGGTGTCATTGCTGGTTTGCACTCCTTCAGGTTAAACTTTTCCAACATCTTGTTGATTAGTGAAGTCTGGTTTAAGCACTTCTTGCCGTCTAGGGTTTGAATATTCATGCCTAGGAAATGTTTCAGTATTCCCCTCAGAATTGAATGATTGAATGACTGTTGGTTCCTGTAATGATTATATCGTCTACCCATATTAACATCCACACATTATCTCCTGTATAGAGACAAAAGTCATGTCAGGATCTTATTAAGTTGTTTTTATCTGCAAATTCATGAAATCTTTCATTTCACATTCTAGGTGCTTCTCTCAGTCCATATAAAGCCTTCTTTAATTTCAACACGTCAGAGTTTTGGTTTATTTTGACACCATCAGGGATTTTCAGATAAATGTCAACATTCAAATTAGCATGAAGGAAAGCTGTAGGGATGTCAAGTTGAAATATATCCCAGTTATTCTGTATACAATGCACAATAAACAGTCTTTTAGTTTGATACATTGCTACTGGTGCATAAACATTGTAATGCATTTCTTCTCGATAGCCACTAAACTTGCTTTTTTCAATCCATTCCGCTTAGTTTAAAATACCCAACGTCTATCTATGGCGATTTTTCCTTCTGGCAATTTAGCTGGTTCCCAAGTGCTTTATTTCTCATGAGCCTCAAGTTCTTTGCCTATAGCTTCTTTCCATTCACAGCCAGCTCGCACGGCTTGATTATAGTCTTTCGATTCTTCACCTTTACTCATAAAACAATAGGCATGATACAATTCATGGTCGGTAAATCTTTTTGGTACAATCCTCGTTCTCTTATCTGATTGTTGCTCTTCCTCCTCTACAACTTCACTGTTTTCTTCATCATCTTCCTCTTTGCCTGCTGGAACCTCTTGATTGTTTTTTGGTTTTTCTTAGTTTTCTGTTTCATATACGATGTCATTTTCGTCAAATCTTACATCACGCGAAATTAGTATCTCATCTGTTTCAGAATCCCAGAATCTATATCCATTTGTATTATATCCCACCATACGAACTCTTTTTGTTCGTGCCTCTAGCTTGTCACCTGAGTTTGATACTTTAAGTAGCCAAGCATTGCTACCAAATACACTAAGTTTTCCATAATCTGTCTTGCCATAGAATATATATCACTTGGTACACTACCTGACAACGCACTAGTGGGGGATCTATTGAGCTAGTAAGCTGCACATCTGATTGCTTTGCCCCATAAATGTCTTGGTAGATTCGTCTCGGCACACATTGTTCTGACTTTGTCAAGCAGTGTTCTATTGGCTCTTTCACTGACTTCATTTTCTTGAGTAGTGTATTACTCTATCTTGATACCTTTCTGTTGACAAAAGTTTTTCAATTCTGCTGCAGAAAATTCACCATGGTTGTCACACTTATTCTCGAACATCTATAGCATTTTGCTTTTAACTCTCTTGTGTAGTTCATTAGAGTTTTTTGAGCTTCACTCTTTCTCTTTAGCAAATACACCCTTGTCAAATGTGAAAAGTCATCAATTATTAACTGATGATTCTTTTCATAATTTTTTTTGGTGTATGGATGAGTCCTCCAATGTCTGTGTGAAGTAGTTCACCAATAGCTTTTGACCTTGGCAGCTCTCGAAGTTCGAAAGGTTGTCTGGAAGCTTTTCCCTCTCTACATGGAATACACACTACAGTCGGAGTTCACAAAAGATACCTCTTCTTCCTCCTGGTCCTTTCTTTGATCTGATGCCATATTTGCTTGTCCTCTCCATCCTTGTCTATATTTATGCCCTCTACCTCTTCTGGCAAAGCCTCTATATAATCCTCCTCGTGATCCTCTGTATTAACCTTGATATTAACTTTCTCTTTTTTTAAGAACTTTGGACAGTTGTTGTAAAAATGTCACGTTTCACCACACTCATAACACTTATTTTTATTTGGAATATTTGAATATCTGCTGAAACTAAATGCACAACTTTTATCTTTCTCCATATCGGCTGCGAGTTCTTGAACTTTAGTTCTACATAAGTCTACTTTACAAAAATTCCAACGTGATTGCTGTGGAAACTGTCTCTATTGCTGTTATGACATTATCATACTTCTCTGGCATTGTTAATAACAAATATCAAACCTTGTCTGACTCATTAAGGGTTGCTTCAGCTCCTTCTAGCTCTCTTAAAAGGGATTCCACTGTCGATAAATGATCCTGGAGATCTTCTGTGGTGCATTTCAATTTCGTAACCTCTTCATAATAAAAAGCTTTGAGAAAGTGCTCCTTCTTTCAAAAACATTGTCAGGATTTTAACATGTTACGGGATGTCTTGGAATCTTTAATATACTCAATATATTTGTCTGACATGCACTGTACAATGATACACTTAGCTTTTTATCTTTCTTTTCGAATTCTACCTTCTTTTCTGTCGTAAAAGTTGCGTATTCTTCATCAGTAACTCCAAGTACCTGCTTCACTCCTTCTTTGGACAAAATTATTTCCACTCTTAATCTCAGATTCGAATAATTACTACTTGTTAGCTGTAGTGAAGCTAACCTAACCTTCAGCTTCTGACTTTATTTACTTATTATCAGAAAATAACATCGCTTTCTAACTTTCGACCACTATGCCCAATTTCACTGACCCTTTCCCTTTAACTCTCTACTGGACCCATAACCTATTGAATTTATCTTTGTTATTTCCTAATAATTCCATAAGAAGGAAAAATAAAACACGTTCCATTTACGAACAACTAGTGAGATTTTTTAACACAAAATTATATGGAGCGCCATCTATTAATCATTAGTTGTAACATACATGGCTGCGTTCAGGAACTACAAGGTTATGTTCTACATAATAAATCCCTCATATAACAGTGCAGAATTAAAAAAAAAGAAGCAATAACTAACTAAAAAGGATACTTAAGTTAACAACCTATATTTTATTTTGGTTGTTTACTACAGAATTAGACACACAAAGTTATTACCTTGTATCTATAGTATTTAAATTTCTGTCAGTTGTAAATTTCCAAAAATTTCATATTTTGTTACAATTCCATTGCCAACACCATACTCGGAAATGCGCAAAAGGCCTTTAAAATGCAGCGCAAATCAAAATGGACTGTAGTAAAAATTTTAGGTTTCAACCACCACAAGAGATCAAAAGTAATAGTAAGGTCTCTAAAAGTTGGTCTCATGGTACACATGGAATTCCTAACGTGTGGGTTAGTATCAGTTTTTTTAAACTGCTATTTAATTATCACCCTGTCCTAAGTTTGAACTTGAACTTGAAAAATATTATGTAAACATTCAAGTTAATTTATAAACAAAGTGAGTGAACAGGACAGGCAATTATGAACCTTAAAGTTGCAATGGTTATTGGTTCAAGATTTTATGATATAAATAGTCCGGACCACTAGTCCGGCAGGCTTCTGTCTCTCACCTATTCCGATCACCAACTGCAGTCCACAGGAACGTAGTAGGTACTCTAGCCATATTCTTCAGACCCAACTCGGGAAGTGCAGTTCACAGGAACGTATTTCTTGAGGGATAAGAAGTACTGAAGTCGAATCTAAGAGAGATCTGTCAAAGTTCTAAGTCAAATGACTTTTAAAATTATACAACTATACTGCCTTGAAGTGTTTAGTGAAATTAAGATAAACTTAGAACCTTAAATATTTATCTCATGAAATAACCAAATCTAAACATAAATTAAAACACATCGCTCTTAAAGAACTTTATTATAATACAGGGACCAAGACCTATAACAATCCAAACCATACTTCAACCTAAAGGACACGTGTGTTTTAGTAATCGGGTATAGTGTAAACTCATTAAGCCTGTGACCAATAGAGGTTATTATTGTTTTCTCATTAAGTCTTTGACCAATAAACGTTGTTATTCTTTTACCAAAGTGCCTTCTTTATTATCTCTTCTCACCTGACGTAGATATATCCATAATCTGGGCTATATAACCTGCACGCCAACCAAGACGTGCTTATAGCCAATAGTTCGAAATCTGATTAGCCGCTTAATTGGTCTACTAAACGAATTAGTGTTTCAAATGTCACCAATCTGTTAACGCCATACTAACAGTAACGCCTTTAGAATTCTGTCTAATTTAGCTAACACTTCTTAAAGTGACTAAAAAAGTTTAAGATGGTGAGCTTCAATGTGGTAAATGGCGTTAAGACTCTATTGCACTTCTAAATATTCCTCTTAATATTATTAAAAAGTAAGTAACGAGCTAATTTACTTTCGCAGTATTCTAAGGATTTATGCTATATCAACTCTCTTTATTTAATGAACCTCCCCTAATACTTTTTATCTCTCCATCCTACAATTGTCACCGAAACTAAAAAAGAAACAATCGTAATTCAAACAGACATTTATGTCACTCTAGTCGAACTCTGCCACAAGTAACAATGGACTAAAATTCATTAAACTTCACGAACAAAGGGGCTTTAGTCCCCGTGCACTTGAAGGCCCCCACGCAAGACAGACACCCCTGCAGGGCAGGATAAAGTGCATAAAAAACCCCATTGCGGCAATTTAATAATGTTTCCGCTCACACGCACCCTCGAGCCCTTTTTCTGTTTACTTCGATTTGATTTTACCGGCGTTTTTCGAGGGGGAAATTATTCAGGATAGGCAAATTTTAATATTGAAATACTTGAAATGCCTAGAATACAGCTATTTGTTAATTTTATAATGATTAGTACAATTAAATAGTTTTTCATGACAGAAGTTCTCTCAAGTAATTCTTAATGTAGAATTGTATTTTTTACACAATATCTTGAAATTTTGTTCATCCCCAAGTTTTAATATAGAACTCGATTTGTAACAAAATTAAATATAAATAATTAAATAGGCGATGGACGCCAGAAATTTACTAATGAAGAAAAAGAATATAAACAATAAATTGAAAAATTAAATCAATCCAAGACGAAGATAAATTAAAATGTTTCAATTATTGAGACCAATCAATTATACTTAAAAATTCTTGGTTAGAGAACCCTTCGCGTAGTAGAAAAATCTTGTAAAACATCAACAAATTCGAGGGTTTTGCTTGAAATCCTAAGCAAGGAATATTTACGGCAAAGGAAAAAAATTAACTAACAAAGAAAAATCAATATTTTACTTGTGAAGAAATTTTTCATCTGCTTATCGCAGGACAGAACTTCTGCCAAGAATATTATTGGGAAATTAGCCACTGTAAGCGTGGAATTCTCAAAATGGCGTCACGTAAAAAAACCAAAAGCAATTCACCTGACAAAAATAGTCTAAATCCCAGTTATATAATTAGTCCATGCACGACACAACCAATTCATCAAAAGTAAAGGAAAGCGGATTTACTCATCTTCTTGGAAAGTACGTCGAGTGCAAGATATACCAAAAAAGGCACGAAAACCACGCCATCAAACTATCGTCCAATTGCCTTGGTCCCAATAATCTCTAAAGTCATGGAACGTGTAGTCAATCAGAATCTACTCAAGTACCTCGATACAAACAGGATAATTAGCGATAACCAATGCGGCTTCCGCAAAGAGAGATCGACGGAGATATATTGGCCTATGTCACTCATATATGGAGTAGGGCAACTGGAAACTACGGAGAATCTCGAGCGATTTCCTTAGATATTTCAAAGACATTCGACAGAGTTTGGCATGACGGATTGCTCAAGAAATTACCGTCCCTCGGACTGCCACCGTCTTTGTGCAGCTGGCTTGCCAGTCTCCTTAAAAACCGATCTCTGCACGTTTCAATTGATGGACACATGTCAGACATATTCACCATAAATTCGGGAGTGCTTCAGGGCAAAATACTTTTACCAACTCTGTTCCTCATCTGCTAACCGAAACCAATAATCCTGTTTAATACAGTTTTGCAGGTGGCAGTGCCTTTGTCTCCCAATTTAGATCAGGAAAACCTTTTCCAACGACTGAAACTTATCATCGCAGACAAGAGCAGATTACAACAATTAATCTGGATAAGTTTTGAACTTGGGGCGACAGGAATTTGGTCCAATTTAATGCTGCAAAAACCCAAGCAGCCACGTTTACCAAGAAAGCCAATACGGCGTGCCCTGACATCATTATGGCAGGATCGACCATTCCTTCATCCTCGTTAATTGGACTACAATATGTCCTGGTATGACCACGTTACTAACATCGCAAAATCAGCCTTGCAGAAGCTTGGCGCGCTACTTCGCAATAAAAAACTATATACACCGCAACAGCTACTCTTGCTCTTCAAAGCGCAAATAAGACCGTGCTTGCACATTTGGGGGTGCCACACCTACGAACACCCTAAAGCTGCTGGACTTCATTCAGAAGAGAGCTCTGCGCCTCGTCGTTAACCCGGAGTTCATCATTATGGAACTCATTCCCAGGCTTCTGTTTTCCCCTAATTACAACCTACAACTATTTAAGAATCGTGTTAATCAACATCTTCGCACACATACAGCGCTCATCGAGTACCATAGGATCTCCCTTTAGTGTGTGTGTCACTGCCATAAAAAATGCAACCAATCCATCAAAAGTAAAAAAGGTACTGCCTGGGACTCCAAAACGGGTTTGGTAGAAAATCCTCCACAATGGTTTTCCAAAAAACTTTCAGCCATGACACCTCCTGTTCTTTAGTATGACTGAGTTTTAGAGAGTAAAACTTTCTGATTTTTTTTTTCTTAATCGATAGGATGAGCCTAAGGTTACGCGTAAACTTCACGGAAATTTATTTCCAAAATTTAACCCTGCCAATCTTTATGAACCGCATGCTCCATGTCTCACAACTACCAAGACTCTGCGCAACTCGCTGTAGGCACATTCTAAAAGAGCCAATCTAAGTTTTGCGAACAGTTTGTACTGTAATGCAATAACCTCAATGAGATCTCAAACTACATAATAATGTTCTGTGATTTTTTTTCATTCAACCACGTTGTACTGCGACAGCGACAGACATGCCATATACCACTTCCCTAATTTCAAATATTAGCACATAGCCAATGGTCTCAAAAGCAAATATTCATAAATCATAAATCGATAACGTTAAGTAATCAGAGTACTCATCCTTAGCTGACCGGTACGCATATTTACACATCCTCACATACGATGGCACCAGGGTGCTGAAAACGGTGAGCCTTTGTAAACAATAATTACGCTACAAAAGCTCACTGATTTCGGCACCTACGTAACTGGCTATCATAGGCACCAGGGTGCTGAAATCGGTTAGGTTTTGTAAGCGTACAAAAGCTCACTGATTTGGGCACCTGGAATACGCTGTTATATAATATTTCGCTTTTCGCATGGCCCTCCGCTCGCTTCTCTCGCTACGGGAGCTCAAGAAAAAGAAACTAACCCAAGACATACCCAAAATCAAGAAAAAAACTGTTTCGAAACTTAACCTAAAAAAAAGCAACGGGGTTTGAACCCGGGCCGTCCAGGTGAGACCCAGCCATCTAAACCTCTAGACTACGAGAGCTCTCACCGCAAATTGATTGCACCGTAAATACATGGCGCGATTAGGTGCCCAAATCAGTGAGCTTTTGTAGTGCTACAAACGCTTACAAACCCTAACCGATTTCAGCACCCTGGTGCCGTCGTATGTGAGGATATGTAAATATGCGACCGGTACATAGTACTAGTAGAACGCGGCTTACCACCACAAACAAAAATATCGAGTCCAGATAACAATTCAATTCTCGAAATAAAATGTCACAAAGACAATTAATTATCCCAGTTATGCATATTGTCCTTTTAATAGTATATTATGATATAAGTGTATAAGAGGGCCTTTAAAGCACGCGCGACATATTCCAAAACACGACGCGCAGCGGAGAAGGGCTTTAAAGGCCTCTTATACACGTATATCATACGGTATTTTTTATTACGAATGCATCATATTCTCAAATATGTTTTACTTTTTTGAGTTACGTAATTACTATTTAGAATAAAACAATGTTGTTTTTAAATGTGTTCCTTCATTTGACATACAGTAATTTAAACGGGAGGTAAATATATCTGGTAAAAAAGGTAGATCAAATGTTTCTATAGCAACCTTTAAAAAAGTAGGCGCATCATAAACATCATTTTAAGCACGTTGCAGCGTGCGATAATCATTGATTATAATGCATTCGTAATAAAAAAGTACATATGCGTAATATTTAAAAATTCGCGGTCAAGTTTGTTCTAAATCCCAACACACAGATGGCGCCACACAAAAATCACGTTCAAAGAGCCTAGAAAGCAATAATATTGACACGTTTAGTTTACAACTGATTATGAGTGTGTAAGCATGTAGCAAAAATTGATAAAAGAAAACATGGACGTTCCAGTGGATCTTAGATTAGTTGGGTGAGTTTAAAATTATGATAATATATGTTTACGCTTTATTTCTGGAAGATTGACCTTTTTACACTTAAAATTAGTTGCCGAAATGATAATATTATAATGAAAATGATATTGGAGCAGTTACTGGCTTTTTAAAAGGCGGTGTTCTTCCAAAAGGACTATAGGAACATGGAGATATTTTATGAAATATGTTTCTATTGCAGAGGACTGACCCTATATGAATTAGTGTCCACTCTCGAGAAAGATGATGTTAACGATAACATTCCATTGGATATTGCGACCGCCAAATTACTAGATGATGTTACAGACGAAGATTCCGGCGATGAAGAATTTTTGTCCATTAACAATCTACCAGGCACTCAACTCATGGCTGAATGAAATGCTGGCCACTTTGACGATGAAGACGATATCCCTTCGTTATTATACAATTGAATACTTATAGTTTATAGTTAGGGACTGATTGCTCTGGTGCAAAGTGTGTTTCCACAAATATCTATTATTTCAGAGCTGATCATACTTAGTAATATCTATAATAACTAAAATTTTAATATTCACATACTGTCTGCCTGAAGTTGTTTTTCTATTTGTGTATTTTTAAAAGATGTGCCTAACTTTACATGCACAACGTATGATATTAATTAATTGTGTGATTTGTCTATATGTCTATATACCTAAAAAATGTTTTGCAATACCTGCTTACTTTACCCCTAGTGTGGTTGTATGGTATTATCACTGGCCGATTTGGCTATCTTATATCAAAGCGAAAAGTGCGTTTAAACTCGCCGCCGTCCCTAGAGTTTTAAGCGCAATTATATTTGTTAGCGTAACACCCTCGTAGGTTTTGTTCAGTTCCCGTATCGTTCCCACGATACTCTGGTCGAAGCAATTAAATATAATTTCGCGTCGCTAAACAGACATCAATTTTGGATGGATTGAATTTGGCGCGTAGGCACCCGAAGGTTAGGATTGGTGGTTTGTGACTTATCCGGTTCCGTATAGCGTCATTGTCGTGAATCTTCGACGTCGCGCGCAAATGATGGGGATTACGGTCGGGTTAATTTGGAAATTTTTATTAAATAGAGTAGTTGAATGACAATGCCCTTTTGGCTACCCCATGTAGTTTTTCATGGTAGATGCCGATACCTCGAAATCCCAGGTTTCTATAGTCTAAATCTCTTGGATGAATTATTAAGAGGAACACTTGTCTTGTCCAGTCATGTATTCATTGGTAGAGCGAGATTTTCGAAGTGAGGATTCTCGTAGGCTTCCTCCCTTGAGTTTCCGAGTTTTGACTGGCGTCACTCTACGTCGACCTGTCTTTGAATGAGCAGTTTTTGGTGCCAGTTGGAATTGATTTTGATTTTACCTTTTGTGGGATTCTCTAACCGGACCGTATTTATAGTTTCAGGCCATATTATGTGCCTTATCTTTTATTAAGTGATTGGTGTCTGAAACTGCCCTTTGTGGGATTTGAATGCTGCTTTAGTCAGGTGAGTGGTCCTGATTTTTTTTGCATCTTTTTTCTGTGAACGCCACCATTTTCATTTCTTGACGCACGTGGGCGGATTTTTAATTCCCTTTTTAATCTCTTACTGAGGCCTTCTCATCCAACTGTAAAGCAGGACGCCCACAGAATCGGCACAGACCGGCCCGGCACGGCCAGCACTGCCGGCATAAGTTGCTATCTACGTTATTAAACGAGATGTCGCTCCGCGCTGTTCCGATTAAATGGGCACTGCCTCGTTTAATAACGAAGATAGCAACTTATGCCGGCCGTGCTAGCCGTGCCGGGCCAGTGGGCGCCCTGCTTAAGGCTATCTAGCGATAAGCAACCAGCTACCCCCTACACAGGTAATTATTGTTTGTTTTTATTCTGATTTCTCTTTTCCTTGATGGCTGATTTTGATTACCGAGTTATAATGCTCTTTAATTAAGAGTTACATGTGGAACTTTGAATATGTTGATGTCCTATCGACAGGTTTTCCCTCCTTGGCTACGCCTAACTAGTCGAGCTACCTATAGAGTCTTGCTGTTCATCGTGTGTCAAGAAGGTCTCTTCCTCCTGTGTGCAGTTCTTTTCTGAAAGCTGCCTGAGGAGTTATTCATTAACCGAGTGAGACCTTTTTTATCTATATTTCGTGACAATTAGGGGTAATTAGCCTACGAACCCTTAATATTATTTCTTTTTGCTTTGTTCTCGAACAAAATTTATCTTTTTCTCCTTAACTAAGGTAAAATTTCTTTTTTTTACTACTAACATGATAAATCACCATTATTTACTCCATTCCTCAAATGAGAAGTAACATTTCTCACCCTAGGTAAATAATAATATTAAAAAAAACCTAGGTCAATAATGAAACGGAAACGGAAAATGTCAAAATGTCAAACTTGTTAGTTTGACAACTAGTTGTCATTTCGGATTATTTGAAAAATGAGTAGGAAATGATTAATTTCAAAATCTAATCAATTTAAATAATGATAAGGATTGTATCAGTGCTATTAGTAAAAAAGTTATATACAGTATGACTCACTTTTCATGAATCCCCATAATATTCTTATTGATAATGCGATTTTGTCAAAATTTAGATGGAAAGAAGGTACTTTGTATGTATGGAGCTGTCAGGAGATTATGTTACGATATCTGTCAGTTAGAAAACTGAACTTCCAGGCTACCTGATATTTCAAACTATTTGAAAAATAAGTAGAAAATGACTAATATAAAAATCAAATCGAATCAAATATGGTAATATATCAGTGTTAGTAGTAAAAAAAATTCTATATATACCTCGGTTGAGAAGGCCATTATTAACCTCGCACATTATATCAATGTGCATTATAAAAGTGCTCGGTAAATAATGGCTTACTTCTCAACCTAGGTATATAATATACTATTATTCTTATTTTTTTTAACCTTAATATATTAAATATTGGGCCAATTTTGTCTAGCAAAAGACGCTTGATTTTTTTTGATTGAATTCTAAAACACAGTTAAATTCGTTTAACCTAGAACCAGTCCGTATTTGGATTGAATTTGGAACTTTTAATTGACTGACGCAATAACGTTGTAAGTCGGACTATTTTTTTATTCTCAATTTTTCACGGCTTTTGGCTTATTTTAGATACCTGTAGATCAGCTAACTACTATTGTTGTTGCCGCCCAGTAGACTTTGCATTCTTCTTTAAATTATATTTTTCCCTTTGATATTTTTTTTTCCAAACAAATCGTTCAATAGCTTTGTCTTACCGATAACCTGACCGGGAAGTACTTACGTTTAAGTTTAACATACAGCTAAATTCTATAATTGATTGATTGTTACAATAACGCCAGGACGGACTAGTTATTTTCATTTCGCGGCTGTTACAAACGTATCATCACTGATACCCAAATATACATAGTTAGTTAGTAATACGGCTTTTGTAACAAATCATGATTTTAGGTCCGTTAATTAACCATTAAGTGTTTTTATTTGAGTTACTTGACTTTTCCCTTGGATTTACTCCATCAAGTAACCGAGTAAAGCCTACTATTTCTCTTCGAATTATAGTTGTTATAATAAAATTTAATCTGCCAGAATTACTGGTCATTTTGTCATCTCTTTTTAATCAGTTATGATATATATATTTTTTTAATATCAATAAACTAACTTTCCAATTATCGCATTCACTTGTTTTCATTTAGTCATTTAATTTCCTGAACTTCCCTTAAGTGGTAGGTATACTTCCAGAGGAGAAAGTCGCAAGAAGTAGTAAGTATCTGATTTTTAGTACTTGCGCTCAATAATTGAAACGTTCTGGATTTACTGATTTTACCTTTATTGCTATGGTTCATTACTGACTTTGATTTTTGATTAATATTTGAGTATTTGCTTTATTTTTCAATTGTTAATACTGATAAATATCTAGCGTTCAAATCTGATCTAATTTTAATTTATTTTTATTATCATTTTCTTTTGCCGTGCGAAGCTTAAATCTTTACGAACTCCAATCACAATTTGGGGATTTTCGTTTTTTTTTATCCGTCAAAAAAGCAGTGGCGCCATTATATAAATACCCACCCAAACGCTCCGATATTTGAGCTAGGGCCAAATTTGTTCGCTTTCACGACGGTTCATACAGATTTACGCCTCCTTTAGTGATCAATTTTAAATTTAACTTTGAATTTTATTCACAGCCAGTTTCTCTAATTTTGGAGTGAAGGTATTGCTCCTAGAAAAATTAGAAAACAAGAAAAAGCGTAACAGTATTCAATGACTATCTTGACCGTGGTCTTGGTCTAACGCAGGCAATTAAAGTAATTCTATATTTTAGGTCAATGAAATTGAAAGGGCTACAACCCATATTATGGAATACAAAGACAGATTTAAAATTTTTTGATAATTATTTTTAATATTTGGGCCGCCTACGACGACATAAAATTGATTGAGGTACAATGGCCAGTGTATTCCGACCTTTTCGAAGATGAATTTGCTGATTCAATTGTCAATTATGGTTAAAGGTTAGTACATTTATGACGCTAGAAAAACAAAAATGCTGACATTACTTTCGACGAAATAAAGTAATTTTTTGGCATTCATTAAAATTGTTATTTATTGACCAAAGTAAAGTAATTTTAAAACTAATTTCCTAAGAAAATATAAAATATAAAAAAATCTCTCAATCATATCTGCGTTAAGAAAACTAATGTTACAACATGCAAAATCAACGAAAATCGAAATAATGTGGCATTTTATGATATATGAGCACAATTAACTCCTACTAGGTAGTAACAATGAAGAATAGGTAAGGTTAACTGTTCTAAAATGACATATCATACGTTTGTTTTGGTTGTCGTTTTCATCTAGTTTTACACTTTGAAAGTCCTAACTAACCTCTTTCCTTTTATGAAAATTGAAAATCCAAACAAACGGAAGACTAAAATGAAGGGCTAAATCGCCTCCAACCACTAAGATACACAAAAGCAAACAAACATCTAAGGATCTAAGGTCTAGTTACATCGTGGTAATAGTACGAATCCACGACACTTACAGAAGGTACATATTTTATAAAATTAATTGGCTACAAAACCATGCCAGTGCAATAAATAAGGTCCTCGAAACAAAATTGGAGTTCAAACTCTTGAAACTTTTTTGACACTAAATATTTACTCTTAGATAAGGCAAGCACACCTGTGGCCCCCTTTTCCATTTCTGGAAAACAATGAGATAAAGGGTATTGTCAGAAAGAAGATGGTCAAATTACTACGACGAGAGAAAATGAAAGCTACTGGATGTTCACCGTAATTAATGGAAGTGTATTACTATACTGTCCAAAGTGTCTAATATATTATGTTATTATTCTTACGTGTGCCTTATTTCCAATTTAATTAATATTTAAACACCCCCATTTAAAACAAAGTAACTCGTTTATGAGAGATCGGCGAATTGACAATAATAATAAAAACGCAAGTAATGACGAATATAAAATAATTCAATTAGTAAAATGGTTTAACAGCAGAATGATGGATGCAATTTAGCTCTAATTAATAATCAAATATGTTATAATTTTCTGACTGTTACAGAGTACTTGAAAATTCAGATACAAAATGTAAAATCTAGTTGAAGCAATAACTAATAATAAGTCCATTACTTGCTTTTAATGAAATCATATGTCTAGAGATTTTCATATTACGCATTTAAATATTATAGGTTATTCAGTTGATAATAAACCCTATTTTTCTATAAATAAAGCTAGAAACTTTAGTTTAAAAATGACGCGAGTGGTTCGTCTACTGAACTGAATGCGGCTGATTTCTTTCTTTAAATGGGTTCATATATTTCTCTTTAAATATACTTAACATCGAACTCTACTTTAAGTCAAATCAGAGAAGTTTCATTATTATGAATTTTTATTGATTTCTTTATAGGTATTTCATTTGTGTGTTCAAATCTTTTATGATAATTAAATAAAATATACACGGCATTAAATATTATCGTTTTATTCAATAATGGATATATTTTTTTTATTTTTCCAGTTCATTGCCTGTCCTCTACTCCAACTGAACTAGCACATCTCCATTAGTAACTGTGTCGCCAATTTTAATATTAACATTTTTAATTTTTCCAATCGATTGTGCTAGCATAAAGTTCTGCATTTTCATGGCCTCTACAAATTAAATTTTTTCAAAATTATGCGTAGTAAAAATACACGATGGACTTACCAATAACCAAAAGCTCTTGTCCTTCTGAAACTCTATCACCTACTGAACAAAATACTGATTTTACCAGTCCCGACATGGGTGCACGTACTTCATTTAGTTTAATTTCCTTTATCTTTTTGGGCATCAGATTTAAGTATTTCGATGCTTTCTGTGTTAAGATATGAAGTTTGTAACAATTGCCATGGAATCTGAAATATAATATATCAACTCTCAACGCAGGGCTTTTCTGCCATTAGACAAAAATAAATAAATACGTATATTTTTTAATAGATGTTCAATCAGGATACTCTCATAAATTAAAAAAGAAAGCGAATCTGTATTTTATTTTATTTGTTCTTTTCTAGTAATTATAAAAACTGTAATTTTTTCATTTAGATTAATGCAATTTTAAAGAAAAAATTAATCTGAGAATGAATATATGGACACATTGGAACTACTAAGCCTTACAATTAACGGAATAATTCTGTCAGGCTTTTCACTTGTATTATCCTCATGCTACGATAAATTATCGAGCATCAAATTGATTGCTATTTCTACATCACGTAAACTGTTGTCTTTAAATAAAAAATGGTTAAAAATTTAATTGAAATTATTATTGCCGATCACATGCACTACTAACATCATTAAATCGAATTTGATTTGAAGAGCCGGACAAACATCATTTAAAATGTAAGTAAGTCCAGAAGGATTTGAGATTTCGAAGACTATTATACTAAATAAGTAACAAGTGCTTTTCTCTAGAGCGGAAAAGGTCGAAGTAGAGTACGACAAAATATTGTTGTTTCCTTCATAACCTTGATTTTTACATGTAAGTTAAGATTAGCTAATAAGCTGCTGAAACAATGTATTTTTAAACGATACTTCTTAAAAAAATACACAATGTATCCATGGGTTGGGTCCGAAAGAGCAAACATTATCCAAATTTTGAAAGATACGAGAAAGTCATTCGTATTATTTTCTAATTTTTTTATACAGAGTGCAAATAATTTATTAAAATGTCAAAATGACCAAGAGTAAAGGGCAATTATTTTATTAATTTATTTGCTTAATTTATGTATCAACGAGCCCAATTGCAATAATTAGTGTTAACCTTCTAAATAAGCACCAATTACAAGCAGAATATTGGGAACTATTTAGATGTTATTCTCAATTAGAGATGAATATGAACAATTATTCACAATTAACCACTTGACACAGAAATGTTTTGTAAGAGGCAAAAAATCTATATCATGATGTGCATTTTAAGATCCTTTACGGGCACTATGGTATATTAGCCACTTCTAATTGGTGGACTAACGTCACTTTCACTTCATCTAGGGTCCAGTCAGTTTATTCCACCAGGTCTAGTTAGTCACAAGACTAGGTTAGATTCTCTGTTTGCAATACGGAAGGCGCGCGTTCAGTTCCCGTAGGGGCAAGACATGTTTTCTTTATTTTTTTTAAGGTTATGTTTGTTTCTCTTTGTAAATTTGGGTTAGTTTCAGTTAGTTTTGCTTTGTTGTGCCCCGGAGCTGGTCGAAGCGAGCGGAGGACCATGCGTGAAGAGTTAATAGATGCTTGATTCAAAAGAGATCATTTAGGGTCTATCAGGT
Organism: Pissodes strobi; assembly: GCA_016904865.1. NCBI lineage: Eukaryota > Metazoa > Arthropoda > Insecta > Coleoptera > Curculionidae > Pissodes > Pissodes strobi. Next base: position 84,737 of record MU183543.1, read on the forward strand.
CTTCCGGGTCATCCACATATGATGCCCTCACAGTTACCGCATATTGAAGAACAACGAATACCTGCCTTGCGGCATCCACAACGTGCACCACAGCCTTTGGCGCAGCTGCAGAATATTGTTGAAATTATGGCAGCTGAGGTAGGTTGATCTAAGGTTGAAGATCTCCATTTACTCCTTTCATACAAATTTAATCGGTGTGTTCCAGCTTGTTGCCATTGAACTTGCAAATAGCCTCTGTATGAGTGCTGCAATGCAGAGCTTTTAGTTGGTGGTAGAAAGGGTATGTCTGGCTTCACCCTTGTGGTGGATTTTAGCAACGCTGAGTTCAGGTTTGTTACTCTGGCGTTGTAAATTGCTAGGAACATGTGTTCCCCGGCGTTTATAACTTGTTCAGGGGTTGAAGTTTTTGCGTAAAATACGCTGGAGATTGAATGCAGAGTGCTTTCTCTCATGAATAATTTAGCAATTGTTGACTTGCCTTTTCGAAAAATTTCGCAAGTGCCATCGCAGCCGCTGAAAGCGTGAATAAACAATATGCTCTTGGCAAAGTCAAGTTCCTGCAGTTCCTTGGAGGAATTAATTTTGTTTTCCTCATTCCCCTTCCCAGGTGTGAAAAACTTTATATCTCATTCCCTTGGAGCTTAAGCGATCAGCAGGACCAGCAGATCCTTATCCCAGCCGATGACAGGTGTTGAAAAACCGCTTTCTGCTTTTTCCAAAGCATACAACAATAGTTGTATCAGGAGCAGCAACTTATATCCCCTCGGAAATAATTTTTTTTTCAGTTAGCTTTTTTTAAGCGTGAATTGAAGCGGGACGGTATCAGGTTCAAATTTTTCCTAAAAAAAATATACGTAGCGAGCGGGTATCGTTTCCTAAAAAATATTAGCTTTAAATGCCCAGGCTCCCTTTCCTCTAGTTCACCTTCCTTCCCCTCGAGCCCACTCACCACTCTCGGGGACTTTTGATATATGTCTACTAACGTGTAAAGGAAGCGTTCAAAAAAATTCCATCTCTGTAAAAAAATTTCCCATCGATCGCCTTATTTTTATTCGATTAAACTGGGCAAATAGTTACTATAAGACTCATGTGTCAGTTGTTTGCATAAATGTCTTAACCCATCAAAATTCCGACAATCACCCAATGTTGATTGAGTTATTTTGATTTTTTTGCGGGCGATTTTCTTTGAATTATACAATTTCTTCTGGCTCAGTACCTTTTTAAAGGAACAGAACTATTGATAGTGATAAAAATAATATCATACAGAAGATTTAACATTGTCTCTACTGCGTTATCACTAAATTAAATGACATAATTTAATCGGTCCCAAAACTGTCTCGTTTCATTAAAATTGGCGAAGTTGGAGTCTCTATAAAAGCTTTTAAAGTTAAGACAATCATCTGCTTCTAAACGATTTGCTTTTGTATGAATATGAATACGATGAGGTGGATGGATGATAGGGGGAACCAAGAAAAAGTCGGCCAGGCTGACTTTTGTTTCCAAATCCTGAGTCAAAACCAGGTCCAATAGGCTATTATGTGAAGACAGGAAGAGGTTTCGTTAGAAACGTTATAAAAGTTGGAGGCATTGGACATAATCTGTATGCCGGCTGCGTCCTGAGGAAATGCGACGTTGTCTTGTCACAAAGCAAGTTTTAAATTAAAGTCACCAATAATATACAAAGAAACGTGGGCCATTCTCAAGGCCAGAGTTTCTAAAAAGGTTGGGTATGCTTGGACAGGAGAATTAAGAGATATATGAACCACTGCCAGGGTAAAGCCAGCTTCGCTGGTACCAACTGGAACGAAGATCTGTTCAATAATTTCTGGAGTCAGTAATCTTATGCTAGTTATGGATATGTGAATGGCTATTAGTGCTCCAACCTCTCTCTCGTCGAGTTCTGCGTCGAGGATGCCGCTGTGAATCCAGATTTCTAGAACTGCAAATATGCCATACTGGTAGGCTGGGACATTTTGTTGTACCTTGTTTAGTTTGGTTCGCAAACTTTGAGTGTTTTGTTGTATATAGAAAAGCTATTATAAAAATTGTGAGAGTTCAGCTTTTTATTGTAATTTTAGGTACACCCTAACAATATCTAATTTGAATATTGTTTTCATCATTTGGGACACGTTGTTTATACTCAGCTTCAATTTTGGATTCGGCCTCAGCCAGAATTTTTGTTACGTCAGAACTATTAAATTTGTTTTTTTCTTTTGGAGCGGATTATATTCTGTTCATCCTTTCTTATTCAGAATAACTTTCAAAGACGTATGGCTATTTTTGTTTAGGCTTACCGATCCAAACCAAGTTCTTGATTTCAACATTCGTAGCGCCAAGCGGACGGAATAGGGTATTAACATCATTAGGATTCTGATGTTGCTCAGGTAAATCGAAAATAATCGAATTATTAGAACGATGCAATTCGATAAAGAAGTCGTTGTTCAGCGCGCTGGATGTTGCATTTTACTAGAAATGACGTTGAAGTGAGTGTTAGGAACGAAGCTGATGCTCTGACAAAGAAAATTAAATCTTGCAGTTTTTACGTTTGTGTCATCATATGGAAAGAGATCCTAAATAACGTAAATATTTTAGCAAAAGGTTACAAGATCCTACAATAAATGTGTCGGATTCAGACAAGACTCTTGCCAAGTTGCTGAATCATTTCAAGGGGCTTACAACTGACGGGGCTTTCTTGGTTGAAGCTACTCTTCTTGCTGAGGAGCTGGAAATTCCGTCGATTTTCACCCAAGAGTTACGAGCTCGACCAAGAAAAAGGCAGTTAACTTACGAGTGTGCAGATGAGCCTATCCTAGATTCAAAAACAAAATTTAAAATCGAAATATTTTTTGTTGTGTTGGACACAACCATTCAAGCAATTGAAAAGAGGTTTGATCTTATGGAAATCCATTTAGATCCGTTTTCTTTTCTATACGATATATGTGTGTATATATATATATATATATACAGGGTGTAACATAAGTACGTTAAAATATTCGAATGACGTATTTCTGAGGCAATTTTAAGAAAAAAATCTATTTCGTATAATAACTGTCATACTATAGTAGATATCTTTATGATATTTGGTGCATGTCTTCTATGCATCAAGACGCATTTTCCGATGTACAGACAATTTTACTATTTCTACCAGTGGCGTCCGTACGGGCATTGCATTGAATATTTTTGGAGAAAAAAAATGGTACGCCACTGCTTTTTCCTAAAGTAAAAATTATTTTTGAAATTACTATTTATTTCTATGCAAATTTAATCTCTTGATTCTCTTTCGTCCGACGCATGGTTTTTGCTTAAAAAAATAAAAATCATGTTTGTGCAAGCTGAAATCCTCGATGAAATTCTAATGTGGTAATCATTATTGGTTCTTGAAAGTTTTTTTTTATTTTTTCCTACAGTAAAATCAGTTATTTATTTCTAAATTAAGTGACAATTGATATTAAACGAAGTCAATAGCTTGAAAAAAAAAGAAAAGATTTCCACACAACAGTTACCGCATCAGATTTTTAGCGATTTGACCCTGAAGTAAAACGATTTTAATTTTTTTATGGGAAAACTATGCATCGGCCGAAAGAAAATCAAGAGACCAAATTTGCTCAGAAATAAATGAGAATTTGAAAAATATTTTTTATTTTAAGAGAAAACAGTGGTGTACCATTTTTTTCTCCAAAAATATTCAATGCAAAGCCCGTACGGACGCCACTGGTAGAAATAATAAAATTGTCTGTACATCAGAAAGTGCATCTTGATACATAGAAGACATGCACCAAAGATCATAAGGATATCTACTATAGTATGACAGTTATTATACGAAATAGATTTTTTTCTGATAATTTTACCACCCTGTATCTCAAAAGTTAGGACGTTTAGGACATATGTTCATATGAAGTTTTTTTCTTAAAATTGCCTTAGGAATACGTCACTCGAATATTTTAACGTACTTATGTTACGTATAGTTTAATGTGTGCTTTTAAACAGACAATTTAAGTTAATAGTAAAATGAATTATGTTGAAGTGTGAATTGAATCTGCAACGT
>MU183543.1:93781-116042 GCA_016904865.1 Pissodes strobi
GAGCGTTGTTTAGTCTATATGGATGACATAATTGTCTATTCACCAACTATCCATGAACATATCGATAGACTAAAGGAAGTATTTAAGCGTCTTCAAAAAGCTAACCTGAAAATCCAACCAGGCAAATGCGAATTCCTAAGAAAAGAAGTCGCTTATCTCGGACATCTCGTCACCAAAGATGGTGTCAAACCAAATCCTTCAAAGGTAGAATGCGTTCGGAACTTTCCAGAGCCAAAAAATCCAAAAGACATCAAGTCGTTCCAAGGATTAGCTGGATATTACCGCCGGTTCATTCCGAACTTCGTTAAAACTTCTAAACCCCTTACGAAACTTCTCAAAAAGGATACTTCTTTTCTCTTTGACTCTGAATGTAGGAACGCATTTGTTGAACTTAAACAAGCACTAATTTCAGACCCCATCCTAATCTACCCCAACTTCGAAGAACCCTTTCTGCTTACCACAGATGCAAGTGCCTTTGCAATTGGTGCTGTCCTCTCACAGGGACCTGTGGGAAAAGACCTTCCAATAGCCTTTGCATCAAGAACACTCTGTAACGCGGAAACAAAATATTCTACAATCGAAAGAGAACTTCTCGCGATTGTATATGCCGTGAAACATTTTCGCCCTTATCTATTTGGGAGAAAATTTACCGTAATTACCGACCATCGACCCCTGACTTGGCTCTTTTCCATCAAAGACCCCGGTAGTCGATTAGCAAGATGGCGTTTGAAACTAGAAGAGTATAACTACAAAATTGAACACAAACCAGGCAAGATAAATAAAAACGCGGACGCACTATCCAGAATAAAAATCAACCATTTTCAACGGTGCGCGAACTTTCTGTCAAAAATTCCGATGTTTGCTTCAAATGAAGACGACAGCGAAAGCGAAGATCATAATCAAGATAATCCACCCGCTATTGACCTCGTAGAAGTAGACGACGAACAACTTACGCAAGAGTTCAATAGGTTCGTGAACTTGTACAATACTCGATCAATAATAAACTATTCTAAGATTGAAATATCTAATTCTCAGCTTTTGGACAAGTCTCACAAGCCAATAGTCACCTTTTTTCGACAGAACAAGCTTGAAGAAATGCATCATAAGATAATAGAAGATATTTTCGAGGAAAATATTGACTTTGATAACACCAGCATCAATATTGCATCAAGTAAAACAACAAAGGATAGAAAATATCTTATTATCCCATTACCGTTTGATCCTGGAAGTGTAGCGGCACATTTGTTTTACGTTATTTTTAAGAACCAAAATGAATTTGATCCTTCAAAGACTTATTGCATAGAGAATAATCTAGAGCTACCTATCCTGGAAATTTTCTCATTCATTTTCGCCGACAAAGAAATCAAGCTCAAGATATGCCAAAATATTGTGAAAACCCCAGCGGATGACGAAATACCTCAAATTCTAGAACACTACCATTTGGGCAAAAACAATTTGCACCGGGGTATAAATGAGACCGTTCGACGTATAAAAGAAAGATACAATTGGCCGAGCTTGATCAAAGACGTTGAAAAGATAATTAGAAGTTGTGAAATATGTCAAAAAGTTAAGGTATGTCGAAAAAACCTCAGCTGTCCATTAGTAATAACGGAAACTCCAAAAACTCCGTTCGAGAGAATAAATATTGACATAGTTGAATACCCAACTAAAAATTATGCGCTCACAATTAGGGATGAACTCACTAAGTTCACGCAGGCGTACCCATTAGACGATAAAAAAGCAAAGTCAGTTGTTAACACCTTGTTAGTTTTCTTCCAGCACTATGGAACTCCATTAAGGATACACTGTGACTATGGGCGTGAGTTCGACAACACCCTTATAAAAGATCTCTGCGAATTGTATGATATAAAGCTAACATTCTCTAGCGTAAATCATCCACAGTCCAACGGATCTATAGAAAGGTTTCACGCAACTCTATCAGAAATGATCAGAGCGAATTTAGCCGAAAATCCTACAGAACATCCCTTCAACGTACTCCCATACGCCACCATATGTTACAACAACACCAAAAATAAGACCCATGGTTTTACGCCCTACGAGCTTATTTTTGGACACACATCAAGTAGACCTCCCGAAACATTATATAACCAAGAAAAATTAATATCCAAATATGTTAGAGACCTCAATAATCGTATGGAATAATTTTACAAAATTGCCCGAGCGAAAACCGAACGGCAAAAAGAAAAGGCAAAAGTTAGATTCGATCAAACCGCATCGACTAGTATCCCGGAATACAAAGTTGGCGATAAAGTTTACGTCAAAGAATCCCAAATTAAAAGATCTTCTCCACATTAAGGAAGCAATCTCGAATAACGATAAAATCCTGGAAGGGTTGTTAGACGCCTTTATTAATCCCGAATCGCCTAGAATGCTATCCTTTAAAACGGAAGTACAAACACATGTCAGCCTTCTCAACTAAATATCCGACTCTGTTAATCTTAAGTATAGGGAAATAATCGCTGATACAAAAAACTACGCGCTTAGAAACAGACGCGGAATTGCAAACGGCATAGGTACAATCTGGAAATCCATCACGGGAAATCTTGATGCCTCAGACGGCGAATATTTTAATGATTGTATCAACAAAGTCACCCAAGATGAAAGGCAAATTGAAAATTTATTAAAAAACCAAATTTCTGTTACTACTTCCGTGATAAGAAATTTTAACACAACCATTGAACAACTACAAATAGACGAAGAAACCTTCAACAAAGACATTGGGGAAATTCAAAGATCGATAATGGACATTGGCGATGATCTTGCGTTTTACGACGCCCAAATAAAAACATTAAATTTATGTGAGTCACTAATGGAAAGCTATGCCTTCTTGGAAACATCCCTTAATGACGTTTTAAACGCAATAGCGTTTTCGCGATTAAAAATATTACACAGCTCAATAATCACCCCAAGAGATCTGATTAACTCCCTCCAACAAATCTCACAGTCGCTAAGAAAAAATAATCTTCCACTACCGATCTATTCCTCAACTGTAGCTCAATATATTGACATAATCGAATTGGAAGCCTATCAATCCGATTCGAAGGTAGTATTCATTCTCAAGATCCCTCTAGTCGAACCAGAAACATATACCTTATATCATCTATACCCAATCCCTGTATTAGATAATCGAACAGAATTTTATCACATTGTTCCAACAATACATAAATATATTGCGCGGGACGATGATTCAATGTTATATATTTCTCTACAAAATCTGGAGGAATGTAAATCACTAACACAAGGTCAGAAGATCTGCTCTGCAGTCCTGCCCTATCCTATAGACAGCGAAGCCATTTGTGAAGCCCAGCTATTAAAGATATCAAGCTATCTACCAAGAACTTGCCAAGTCTCTCTGCTCCTGGCTAAAGGATACAACGTTAAGGAAATTGACCAAAATTTTTGGTTAATAACGGTGTCAGAACACTTATCTTGGTTCACGATTTTTACAATAATCGTGGTGGTCAGCCTGCCAGTTCTCTATATCCTGTGGAAGTGTCGACGAAGAAGGAAGCAACCCAGAAATCGCAGTATCACCATGGGCACGGGACACGATGATCCTCCATTTCCACCTAGACACCAGCCCCGGAAGAATCCTAGACTGAGACTACCCAGCTTCCTTGCAAAAAGAAGACCATCCATTCACCCTGGAATAGAACAGGAGGAAGAGGAAGAAGAATTTTAACCATAATAATTTAAATTGAAAAAGTTAATACAAAGTATTATCTTTTTACTAAAAGGGGGAGTTGTTATATGCAAATTATTTGACCTGTTGTACTGCGGTCACCTTCACACGCGTCTCATATTACGCAATAACAACCTCACCTGACGAAATTCTATGAAGCATCATCAGCAGATTGCGAAACGTGCTTATATCTGCTTATGATGCACAATGGCATAATATAAATAGGAATTCGAATTATATCGAACTAGTTAAGATTTTAATTTGTAGCTCGTTATTATGTTTGTCTAATTATTGAAAAGTAAAGTGTATAATAAAATTAAATAAATATTTTTTAAAAAGTGAAATTAGTTAAACAGAGCAAAGCAAATAACTCATATGCATGCATTCCAAAAAATAATAGTCTATAGCGAAGCTACACTTACATTATCTGATATTCTCCACTAGCGTTGCTTGAAAGCAACTGAAAAATACTCGACTTTCCATTCGTCTTTAACTCCATAATGGGCTCTGACAGGTTGATCTCATTTTTATCTATATAGAACACGTTTCCGGCAACTTCAATTCTAAATTGACCATTAGCTTTCGCGACGTCTACGAAGTGTTTTTCTTCGCCCAATCTAATAAACAAATTCCATTTCTCCAGCGCTTTTCCACGTATTTGAAAATAGGGAATATTGATAAAGCTGCGACTCCTCAACTCGTTTGCAGCAAACAAAGCTGCAGCTACGGCAACAAGCTTACGGCTGTCACGTTCATTGAGAGTAAGGCCTTTAAATCCTTCAGGATAAACTTGATTCAAATAGCTTGTGCTGATATCTCCTTTGTTAAATTTTTCTTGCGTTAGAATATCCCTTAAAAGTGGAATGTTGTGATCGATACCCCTTATTATATAGGAGTCTAAGGCTTTTGTGCTTCTTTGTATAGCTTCCTGTCTCGTCTTGCCAGAAGACACCAACTTGCAAATTAGGGGGTCGTAGTGCATACTTATTTTGCTTCCTTCTTCGATTCCACTGTCACATCGTACGCCAGGGAGGTGGTTCGGTTCTTTGTATCTATAAAGCCTAAAATCAATAAAATTAATCAGCGCGTGGAAAATACGATTGCGGCGCATGCATTCATACAGAAATCTGAATCATTAAAACTACCAATTTAAAAAAAAAATCAGGGCTATTGTTAAAGTTAGAATTCCGAGAGACAGTGCTATAGCTATCAAAAAGCGTGTTATTGAAAATCCAGTAATAAATGAAGCCACTGAGGTGACCATTTTAGGGTACCTTACTCTAAATTCTACATCCTACACCAGACTAAAGTGCAAGGTTGGATTGAAATGTCTACCTTACTCTCCGTAATACTAGGAATTCCATAATACTGAGTTATACGAGCATTCGTTTATTGTTTTTTTTTTGGAGAACGAATCATATCTATCAGATTAGAGGATCAACATTTTTTTTTATTTTCGAACTTGCTATTCCTCTTTGTTTATAATCCCCCTGTTTCAACGGATCTTAAGAAAACCTTCGCACTCAGCTGTTGATGTTAATATCAATTTTGCATTTAATTGTTTATTTTCAAAGGAAGGGGGATTAAGAACTTACATAGAGACTTGTAAGCCACTTACTTTTAAGCAAACAAGTAAATATTTTTAACTTTCAGCACATATTTTTCCACACTACCGGTTATAAAGGATCATACCCGATAACTTACTTTGATCTGAGAAAATTGTGTTGCAAATTTTCCCATTATAAAGCCAAAGGCAACATTTATTCCTCTTTATCCTATAACCTATTCTAATATAATACATATACGTCTCGAATCCTGAATGAAAACAGCCAGCTAACAAATAAGCTGCATACACAGCCGCTAAATATCTTCTAAACTCTCTGCCGATAAAGTTATTGAAGTTTTCAGAATTCTAATTAACTAAATAATAAAATCTAATGATATTTCCAAACCTGCCAATGCTTGGTAGTCCAAAACTTTTGTATGGATCCTCGGCGTACACCCTACTTTCTACAGCCCATCCATTGATTTTAACATCTTCTTGACTAATGTCTAGCTTGTGACCTTTGGCTAACCTAAACATTTGATGGACGAGATCTATCCCAGTAATACATTCGGTCACAGGGTGTTCTACTTGCAGCCTCGTATTCATTTCAAGGAAATAGAAATGCCTATTTTTGTCCACAAGAAATTCAACGGTGCCTGCGGAGGAGTAGCTTAGCCGTTTGCATAAAGAGACTGACTGTTTTCCCATTGCTTGCCGTATTGTGTCATCTAGAAAGACACTAAAAATAATTGATTGTAGCCACAGTTTATAATTTTTTATATATTAATTAACGCATATACTTTTACTTCATTTTCCGTATATATTTTTTTAATTTTTATTAGATATCTTTTAATAAAAATATATATGCACAACAGGAGGGCCAGTACATGGATCTCGGAAATCGCAAGAGATACAACAAGGTTTAAGTTAACAAAGGCTTTGTTTTGACGCTTATAAAAATGCCGTTGTAGAACATATGTCATAAATTATTAGAGCCATTTCAATTTATTAAAAATACCCTCTTGATATTGTGAACTACTTAAAAGCATTAATTAAATATCACCCTGTCGTAAGTTTGAACTTGAACTTGGAAAATGTTATATAAACATTCACTGTTAATTATAAACAACTTGAGCGGTCGACGGGAGCGATTTTAATCCTTAATGATGCAGCCATCAGCATTTTGTAACATATAAATACGCTGGCAAACGCCAAGTTCATCAGGCTTTCGGGTCTCTCAAACCGCTCAGTCTAGTTGCGAGGCAGTACACAGGTACGTCTACTTCTAGCTGTTCTATCCCACAACCCCCATAACTGAGAACACTTATGCACAGGTATAAGGTTGTCAGGTCCTTACCTAACCTGGATGAACGTATGCATAGGTATACGGCATTCGGGGGCTATTAAAAGTATAGAGAGAGTCGAATTTATGAAGTATCAGAACTTCTAGTAAAGGGATAGTTTTTGGGGAGTTTTAAAAAGTAGTGAAAGTACCTTAGCAATTTGTGATAACCTTAAAAGACTTACCTTATAAATATCAGGACAAATATAAATAAAAGGCAACCCGCTCACATAAACTTTATTAAATAAAATAGTGACGTCACTATGCCAAATAAACTTTAAAATAAGCCACCCTCGCTTGCCAAGTGATTTAATTTGAGCGTAGTGACACTCATAATTCATCTACGTCACATCTAAAATAGTGACGCCAAGCAATTTAGTGTTAATTGGGCCTAGTGCCGCCATCTTAATGAATCTACGTCACAACAACAGTAATAACTTAAATTAAACATCAAAATCAAGTAAATCATTAAGTAATTAAACATTTAATAAACGCAGGCTAGGTCAGTTTAGCTATTGCATAAAATCTAAGCACATATTGGTTCGAATCACGCGCCGAGGTACGGCCAAGTGCTGCCATCTACAGGCGGTCTGCGACACCAAAGAAGAGTACGGACACGTGCTGCATCCACGGACGCTCGCCGAAGTACGGGCGGTCGACATCACAAGCGCCATCTAGGGGTCCTTGTTCATACCTGGAACAAAGAAAGAAAGAAGGTAACTACGTTGTGGGAGCTGCTTTATTTTTGGCGAAGGTGCTAGTAAGTACCGAAAACATAAATATAGTTAATTATATGGAACAGACATCAAAATGGAGCAATACAACAGATTTGTATAGGAGAAACTAAAGGAAACCATGTAGCAAGCAGGAGAAACAAGTGAAGAGGACGAAGAGAGGAAAAATATAATTATATGGAACAAGTACTCAAGTAAAAGAAGAATTTAAACAACTAAGAAAAAAAAACAAAAACTAGGAGAGACCCGAAGCTTCAAAATGTAAATAGTGTAAACATAAATCCCAAGTGCTCATAGAAAATGATATATACAAGGCACTTAGGAGGTTAAAATATAAATAAGAAAAATATATGTTGAAACATAGAAAATATATAGTGAAACATAGCATAATATAAGCTCGAGTGTTAATAAGTTAAATATATAAATAAAAACACTTAGGAAGTTAATAAACTACATAGAAAAATAAACATAGTATGAAGAAAAATGAAGCTAGAATATTAGCGAGTAATTTAGTAAACTATGTATGCAAAATAAATAGATGAAGCAAATGTGAAGATATATATAGTAAAGCACAAGTAAATGTGAGTTGCCATTAAAATTGTGTATTGAGAGTATATACAGAAAGAATAAATATGTATACGAGGAAGTATTATAAAATAAAGTGTTCTCCAGTCTATATAAAAATGCAACGACGGATGGTCTAAAAGATAACGTCACAGCAAAAAATTTAGGCATGGAAAAGTTGAGCATATAGGGACTGAAGTAGCTACGCTGACGTTGAAGGAAGCCAAGCAAATATTTTGGTACCAAAGAAACTCAAGGGCAAAGTACCCAGGTGACATGTTACATAAGCAAGAAATGTTTATGTAAAGCATGAAGAATATAGAAGAAGCATACATAAGTTGAAAAGTTGTTTATGTAAAGTGAGAAGATATATAGAAGAAGTTGTTTTTGAGATAAGAAGAAGCGTACATAGTGAGGAAATATATAAGCAAAAGTTGGTTATGTAAAGCATACATAAGGTGAAATAATGGAGAAATATATAAGCAAAAGATGTTTATATAATGTGTGTTTAAAAAGGGAGCATATGTGGATATATAAATAACAATATAATGTCCTATATTGTATACATAAAGCTAGTCTCGTAATGAAGCATAGATAGATAGCATAGCATAGATATACATAGCGTGCCTATATACATTTAAAGTAAACCTTAGGTAAGAAAAACTGAAGATATGGAAAGTAAATATAAGAAACATAGAATAAAATAAATATATGGGAAAATGTATATACAAGCGATACCAAGAAGTGTATTGAAAAGCAGTAAGAAAGTGTAAATAATGTATATATAATCTTACCTTGAGAACATGCCGCATGGATCACAATCCAGGACCAGTCAGGAGCCATTGGAAAGCACCAATCGAGTCAATACAGGAGTTAGCCATTCGAACAATCACTAGCAGAAGTATCCCCATTCTTCGACTAGGGATTTCTAGAAGATTAAAAAGTATAAGAAATTATAATATATTAATGAAATACCTGCAGCAGTAGACAGCGAATTAGATACCTTAAAAAATAATTGAATAATAACAAACCTTAAATCAAATCTTGCCAAGTATCTAATATTCCCAAAAATCATATTTACGATACTTATATTTGATTGTATTCTTTAGCCCATCCAATGCCAACACACACACGAAGAAGCAAATCAAGTCGACGCCATTTTACCACGCCTTTCAAGGAACAAAGAACTGAAAGAACCCACTATTACTTGTATCTGCTACAAGACCAAAAGGGATAACTACGAGCGCCATCTACCAGGCTTTGCGTAAACAAGCAGTCCGCAACACAAACGCAAACTACTTAAATGGAACGTCCGACTGCCGACAGCAAAGGAATCTACAAACAACGACTTATTCAGTCGCTAAAAAGCGTAACGTATATTTTCGTTTATTAAAGCTAATTTACATAATGTTTACTGTAAATGTAATTTGAATATCATTATTATAAAGTGACGCAAGATCGCATTGCAAGTCAATAACTTGAGAAAATAATAAGATTCATAAAGTAATAAATATGATATGTTGCATAATTTCTAAAACTGGCATGTTGAATTAAGTGAGCAATTAAAATAAATTGTGTCATTTGATATACCAATATCAGTTTTGGATAGGTCAAGAAATATAACTGAGTCAATAAACTGTTATAATGCTGTTAGCAAATATTTTATACATAGACGGGAAAGTCCATATACCTACTATATAGTTTTGATAAATTTGTAAATAATGGATTTAAAAATAAGAAGTAAAGAACAATGGCTAAATAGAATATAGACAGGACCGGCGTTTGGATTTTATTCTAAAAAGAAATAAGTTGAACATACCGTAATATTGTTAATATAGGATAGGTAATTTATTTTTAGACAGGGCCGCAATGAGTTGCTTTTTAATGCTAAGGGAAAAAAATCATTATCTTTATAGATATACCCCATTAACAGATCTTTTCCCAAAAAACTAACCGTTATAAAGACAATGAATTAATATCACCTCTGTGGGGATGGACGCATCTTAATAGAGGAGATATCATATGAAAGGCAATTTATTGCCCATAGACATAAAAACCTAGTTTTAAAAATGGCATTATAAGCCAGTATAAAAAGAAAATCAATGCTCTCAAAACGGATAGGTTTGCACTAGATATAAGGTATAATAGATCAATAAGATTAAATAAATCAAATCGAGAGAGTTTTTATCATATATAATTAGTAATAAGGTAAAAAACAGAACCGTATTTAAATAATACGTTTGTCACGTAGTTTCTTTATTAACACAATGAATATTAAGACCTAAAACGTTATTGGCCATAGAAGCAAATAAATTTTGAAATAATACATCTCTAGTAAACAGCCGGGTCTATCAAATTATGACTTTGTTAATAAGACAACTAAAAACGTCACAAATAAGAAAACGTAAGATAAGATTATAACATTGTTAGTATAACTTGTAAAACTATTTTTCTTTTGTTACATGTACCTATAACCAGCACAAAGAGCGAGGCAAACCATACAAGAACTTACTACATGAAATGGAAATGGGTGGATCCAAGCCAGAACAAGTCCACTGACGAAATATATATTAAATTATAATAAATTTAGGTGCAATACAGTATGTCTTCTCGAATTGAGGTCGGTTCTCTCTCTGTTAAAGCCAATAAGTCAGGTTAAAAGGTTGGGGACCAACGTTATCAGGGAGGGGGAATGTGTGAACTACTTAAAAGCATTAATTAAATATCACCCTGTCGTAAGTTTGAACTTGAACTTGAAAAATGTTATATAAACATTCACTGTTAATTATAAACAACTTGAGCGGTCGACGGGAGCGATTTTAATCCTTAATGATGCAGCCAGCAGCATTTTGTAACATATAAATACGCTGGCAAACACCAAGTTCATCAGGCTTTCGGGTCTCTCAAACCGCTCAGTCTAGTTGCGAGGCAGTACACAGGTACGTCTACTTCTAGCTGTTCTATCCCACAACCCCCATAACTGAGAACACTTATGCACAGGTATAAGGTTTTCAGGTCCTTACCTAACCTGGATGAACGTATGCATAGGTATACGGCATTCGGGGGCTACTAAAAGTATAGAGAGAGTCGAATTTATGAAGTATCTGAACTTCTAGTAAAGGGATAGTTTTTGGGGAGTTTTAAAAAGTAGTGAAAGTGCCTTAGCAATTTGTGATAACCTTAAAAGACTTACCTTATAAATATCAGAACAAATACCTAAATAAAAGACAACCCGCTCACATAAACTTTATTAATAAAATAGTGACGTCGCTTGCTAGACAAACTTTGAACTAATCCTCCCTCGAGAAGACATGCATTTCATATTAATTGGGTATAGTGTAAATTCTTAATTCATCTATAATCTTAAACACGCCTTTATTAGTATACAGTCTAACCGTTGTTAAGTTTGTTTGTAAATAAACTTGTTACTGTTTTTATCGATGTGTCTCCATTATTATCTCTTCTCAACTTGACGTAGTGCGTTCCTAAATCTGAGTTACTCTCCTACACGCTAAGTAAGGCGTGGCGTCACTGATAAAAAATACAATTCGTGACAATATATTTTTTTAAGGTTTACAATTAAATAAGAAAAATAATCAAAAATTATTAATTAATGCTAAAAAAGCACTAGTACTAACAATAAACGAGGATATAACAAGGATAATAATAAAACTGATATCAAAAGAGCAGAATCTAAGTTCTTAGGAGGTGTTCAAAAAGTTTACCCCAATTCTCTAAACATAAATAGCATATTATTACTGTAGATTCTAAAGCACTAGTCAGCATACCTGGTATTATACTTTGTAAAGCGTCAAGCACCAATCTTTTAAGTTCTTGGTCTGCTTCAGAGTTTTACTTTATAAACGTAATTTTCGACATACCCCCAAAGAAAGAAATCTAACGGCGTTTTCTCCATGGCGTTCCGGAATACATGTTTATAAGTTTTCCTGGAAATCTAGCTGAAAAGTACTTATTAACTACTCTAGCATTATACTAGCACCGTCCTGTTGAAACGAATGGTTCCGAATTTCTGCTAAACGTGGATTTTCTATGTTCTCATCACACCATATTATCTGATAAGGAAGATCTTAATTTTCCTGACATTCTCGCGTGTACCATTCGCAGAATGTTCGACGCCTTTCTGCATCACCTGTCCTCTGTCAAATTATCTATTTATACGGATGAAATCTTTATTTTTATTAAATAAATTGTGATGTTGGTTTCGCTATGCTTACGTTTTGTTCAATTATCTGAATTTTTATTTCAGGGTTCTCTGTAACCATTAATAATACGTTGTTTAGTTTCTCTTCATTACTGGGCTTTTTTCGAGAAAGTACAGGTTATTCTTTGAGCTTAGTTACTTAGTGTTCTTTTATTTGGCTGCCCCCTTTCTAGATATTAAATAATCTATGGCATATGTTCTCCAAAAGCAGGACCAAATAGTAAACTTTTAATAATGGTTAAAAAAGATGTAAAACATAATTAAATCACAACTTGCGGTTGAATTCAGAATGAAAAGTCCTTCAAGAATTTGCCATTCGAAAAATCAGAACTGCATTTAAAAAAATGAAGTTGATGATGGTGGAGTATCATTCATTTTCAAAAATCCCTTGAGACAAACCCAGCAAAAAAATGAAAACCATTTTGCAAGAACTAAAGGGAATTTTTTAGCGAAACTAAAGGCATTTTATAGAGCGTTAAAGCCTTTAATTTTTTTCTGCTTCGAGCTTTGTTGTATCTCTTACGGTTCCCGAGATCCTTGTCCTGACCATCCTTATATAATTTAAAATATATATACAGGCATTCATAAATAATCGGACACCAAGGAGGCAGCTGAGTCGGCGCCTCACCAATAATTGCTACCTATATCCAAAGTATACATAAACTTGTAGCTCCACTCCCCCAAATATTTTCGGCCAGCCGCCAAAAATCCGCAGATTGTTGGCAGCATGTGGAGCGTTTTAGTTTAATCAAGGCTGATTTTCATATATAGGACTGTGCGCCTACCATGCTGCCGCCGCGCCGTCGCGCGTCTTCTCTTTTTTTCACAATAGGACTGGACGACCGCAACACGGTCGTAGCACAGTCCTATATGTGAAAATGTAAATAAGGGCTGAAGTGCATTTTATATGGAACATACAATTTTTTGATTTACAGTGAAAACGACACGGTAGGTGCACGGTAGGCGCACAGTCGGTGCACAGTCCTATATATGAAAATCAGCCTTTAGTTGTTCGTGTGTAGGCAGCGTGTTCAGAACAGAGTCGGATTTGTGAAAATCCTTAATTTTATTTGTATTTTAATATTTTATTTGAACTTCGGTGGAAATATATACGAAGCAATGTAAAATACAAAGGCAAATAGGTAAAACCTATAGTCGGATCAGCGAATAGATATAGTAATAAAATTAGGTGAAGGAGGCGACAAGGCCGGAAAAATCGTCTAGGTGTCAATTTTTTTTTTAGAAAGAATAGGATTTTGCTTGCTATTTCTTCTATATAAGTACTTATATATGTATAGCGATAATGGAATGCTTTGTAAATATTAAATATATTTTGGCCCTGTGATACTAACCCAAAGTTGATTCGACGACTAACTCAAACCAACCAAATCTATTAAAATTGATTATAACGTATCGGAACCGGTTCAAATGGCTAAAATAAGTTGAGATAAGTGAAACTACCCGAAAGTTGATTGGACGACTAACCCAAACTAACCAAATTGATTATAACGTATCAGAACCGGTTCAAATGATTAAATAAGTTGAGACTAAGTATAACTAACCGAAAGTTGAATCGACCACTAACCCAAACTAACCAAATCTATTAGAATTGATAATAACGTCAGTATCAGAACTTTTTTTTATCCATTTGATATGGCTAAAATAAGTTAAGAATAAATGATACTAACCGAAAGTTAATTGGACACTAACCCAAACTAACCAAATCTATTAAAATTGATTATAACGTATCGGAGCCGCTTCAAATGGCTAAAATAAGTTGATACTAAGTGAAACTAACCGAAAGTTGAATCGACGACTAACCCAAACTAATCAAATATATTAAATTTGATTATAACGTATCGGAACCGGTTCAAATTATTAAAATAAGTTAAGACTAAGTGAAACTAACCGAAATTTGAATCGACGACTAACTAAACTGACCAAATCTGATAAAATTGATTAAAACGTATCGGAACCGGTTCAAATGACTAAAATAATTTGAGACAAAGTGAAACTAACCGAGAGTTGATTGGACGACTAACCCAAACTAACCAAATCTATCAAAATTGGTTATAACGTATCGGAACCGGTTTAAATGTCAAAGTCAAAGTCAAAATATGCTTTATTGTCCAAGATAAATCTCATTGACAAAACTTTGTTTACAATTAAAACTACAACTAAAAGTATAATAAAGTAACACAAAAGCAAAACAATTTTCAAGATAAATATGGAAACCATTTCACAAATGAATACGCAAAGCCTACCTTGGAGGAACAATAGCAATAGCAAATTGTTATGTATTTTTTAAAATAAAACAGACAAATTAGTAAAACAAAGTCTAAAACCTAACATGAGCAAAAGCGTATTTAGTTGTTGACTAAAAAGGAGTCAGCAATCTTACGGCACAAGTAACAAAAGTCGATACAATAAAAACAACCAATAACAACACAAGAACAAATAACAAGTCACCAAACAACCATAAAATAAAGAAGCATTAAATGTTATCACAAAATTACCTGATGCATGATTAAAATGTTATCTTAAAGATTATCACAGTAATACTCAGTCAGAGTGTAGTAAGCTTTACCAACTAACAACGTCTTTACCTTTTTACGGAACAGTTTCAGTGATTGTTCTTGTTTCATTGCTACTGGCAAATGATTGAAAATCTTTTTGCTTTCATAAATTATTGATTTCTTAGTTAACGTTGATTTAGGTATAGGTAAAGGTATATCCATACTACGTCGTGTAGCATAACAAGGATCAAGATCTATAAACTTCTTCCTATTTTTAAATATTAAAATGACCGTCTCCAATATGAAAATCGATACCATAGTCAAAATTCTCCCCGAGATGAAAAATGATCGACAAGATTCTCGATGCCCTATGTGATAAAGAGAGCGGAGAGCCCTTTTTGCAATACAAATATAATATTAAATAGTCCCTGACTACACATTTCCCAAAAAGCAATGCCATATCGAAGGCGCGATTCAACAAGGGCGTAGTATACGCTTTTGGCTGTAACCAAGCCAAGCACTCTCGAGACAGTTCTACTTGCATAACATCCTGAAGCTATTTTTTTGCTCAGTGTGGTTATGTGCGGTCCAAACCTGAGATCTCTCTCAACATCAAGACCCAAAAATTTAGCATGGGACAGGTTCAACAAGGAACAATCCCCAACCTTTGACTTGTATAAGATCAGACGACACCATTTCATATAATAATTGGGCATTATCATTATGCCAAAGGATAGTAGTATCGTCTGCGAATAGGATAAATTTACCCTTTATGTCCACATTTACTAAGTCGTTAATATACGTGAGAAACAGAACCGGTCCCAATACTGAACCTTGCGGAACGCCGAACTCAATTAACCTGCTATCAGATGTAGATATGTTCTATTTTGTTGTGGAGGATTTATGTTTACCTAACAATTGGTTGCCTTTTTCTCCACTAATGCGATAGCTTTTTACTGTTATTTACATTTACTAACCATTTTAATTTTTAGATTTTTTCGTTCTTGACGACGGGGACAGATTTGATCCCAGAAACGTCAACAGTTCTTCTCTTTATAGATTTTTTAGCTTCGTAAGGGTCACTAAACTAGCACGTGTGCTGTTTACATCCTGGAGCCAGAGCCGAACAGGCTCCATTATATAGGAAAGATTAGTGGAGAGAAGGCAACCAATTGTAAGGTAAACTGCTATCAGATCTTGCTGAACCCGTAGAAACGACCTGGCTTCTATTCTCTAAGTATGAGTGAAACCAGTCCAAGACTGTCTTCCTGAAGCCATAGTGTTGGAGCTTAAGCAGCAGTATTCTGCGATTTACGCAGTCAAACACTTTTGACAAATCACAGAACACTGCCGCAGAAGCATAGACTCCCTCCAAGAAACTGAAAATGGCATCATTGGTGCTTTTGTTGTTTTGAAAACTAAACTGATTATGGTTTAAAATATTATGACGTTCGAAAAATTAGATGATCCTGCTTTTGGTTAGTTTTTCATCTTGGAAAGGGTTGAGAGTAGTGAAATTGGCCGGAAACTAGACAAATTCTCGAGGACACCCCCCTTAAATAGGAATATAACTCTGGCCGCCTTAAGACCAGCTGGAAAAACACCAGATGACCAAGAATGGTTTATCGCCTCACTGAGTGCTATCAGGCAGGTTCTGAAGTACTTGGACTGATATTTCATCGCCTCGGGGTGAATTTTTATTTTTTATTTTTAGGAAAGTTTTCTTGATTAAAATAAGTTGAGACCAAGTGAAATTAACCGAAAGTTGAATCGACGACTATCCCAAACTAACCAAATCTATTAAAATTGATTATAACGTATTGCAACCAGTTCATATTATTAAAATAAGTTGAGACTAAGTGAAACTAACCGAAAGTTGAATTGACGACTAACTAAAATAACCAAATCTATTAAAATTGATTATAACGTATCGGGACCGGTTCAAATGAATAAAATAATTTGCGACTAAGTGAAACTAACCGAGAGTTGACTGGATGACTAACCCAAACTAACCAAATCTATCAAAATTGATTACCTATAACGTATCGGAACCGGTTTAAATGACTGAAATAATTTGAGACTAAGTGAAATTAACCGAGAGTTGACTGGACGACTAACCCAAACTAACCAAATCTATCAAAATTGATTATAACGTATCGGAACCGGTTTAAATGATTGAAATAAGTTGGGACTAAGTGAAACTAAGCAAAAGTTGAATCGACGACTAACCCAAATTAACCAAATCTATTAAAATTGATTATAACGTATCGGAACTAGTTCAAATTATTAAAATAAGTTGAGACTAAGTGAAACTAACCAAAACCTATATCGACGACTAGCCCAAACTAACCATATCTATTAAAATTTAATATAACGTATAGGAACCTAAAGCGGTTCTGATACGTTATAATCAATTTTAATAGATTTTGTTAGTTTGGGTTGGTCATCGATTCAACTTTTAATTAGTTTCACTTAGTCTCACCTTATTTTAATCATTTGAACCGGTTCCAATACGTTATAATCAATTTTAATAGATTTGGTTAGTTTAGGTTAGTCGTCGGTTCAACTTCCAGTTAGTTTCACTTAGTCTAAAGTTATTTTAGTCATTTGAACCGGTTCCATTGCGTTATAAGCAATTTTATTAGATTTTATTAGTTTGGGTTAGTCGTCCAATCAACTTTCGGTTAGTTTCACTTAATTTCATTGATTTTAGGCATTTGATCCGGTTCCGATACATTATAATCAATTTTAATAGATTTGGTTAGCTTGGGTTAGTTGTCGATTCAACTTTCGGTTAGTTTCACTTATTCTTAATTTTTTTATAGTCATTTGAAGCGGTTCCGTTACGGTATAATCAATTTTAATAGATATGGTTAGTTTGGGTTAGTCGTCGATTCAACTTTCGGTTAGTTTCACCTAATCTCCACTTATTTTAATCATTTGAATCGGTTCCGATACGTTTTAATCACTTTTAATAGATTTGGTTAGTTTGGGTTAGTCGTCCAATCAAGTTTCGGTTAGTTTCAGTTAGTATCAACTGGCTTTAGTCATTTGAACCGGTTACGATACGTTATAATCAATTTTAATAGATTTGGTTAGTTTTGGTTAATCGTCGAATCAAGTTTCGGTTAGTTTCACTTAGTTTTAATTTATCTTATTCATTTGAACCGGTTCCGATACGTTATAATCAGTTTTAATAGATTTGGTTAGTTTGGGCTAGTCGTCGAACCATCTTTCGGTTAGTTTCACTTATTCTCAACTTATTTTAGTCATTTAAAGCGGTTCTGATACATAATATCATAATATAATCAATTTTAATAGATTTAGTTAGTTTAAGTTCGTCGTCCAATCAACTTTCGATTAGTTTCATTTAGTTTCAACTTATTTTAGTCATCCGATACGTTAAAACCAATTTTGATAGATTCGGTTAGCTTGGGTTAGTAGTTCAATCAACTTTCGGTTAGTTTCACTTATTCTCAACTTATTTTAGTCATTTGAAGCGGTTGCGATGCGTTATAATCAATTTTAATAGATTTGTTTAGTTTGGGTTGTTCGTCGATTCAACTTTCGGTTAGTTTCACTTAGTCTCAACTTATTTTAATCATTTGAATCGGTTCCGATACTTTATAATCAATTTTAATAGATTTGGTTAGTTTCGGTTAGCCGTCCAATCAACTTTCGGTTCGTTTCAGTTAGTATCAACTTATTTTAGTCATTTGAACCTGTTACGGTACGTTATAATCAATCTTAATAGATTTGGTTAGTTTTGGTTAATCGTCGAATCAAGTTTCGGTTAGTTTCACTTAGTTTTAACTTATCTTATTCATTTGAACCGGTTCCGATACGTTATAATCAGTTTTAATAGATTTGGTTAGTTTGGGCTAGTCGTCGAACCAACTTTGGGTTAGTTTCACTTAGTCTCAACTTATTGTAGTCATCTGAACCGGTGCCGATACGGTATAATCAATTTTGATAGATTTGGTCAGTTTGGGTTAGTCGTCCAATCAAAGATACGAAAATTCCGTAACGCGACACGAAAACATGAACCATGTCGTGACGTGGCCTTGAAAAATCACTCTCATGAAATCAAAGAAGTATAGTAAAAATGAGGTTCCGAAGGATTATATTAATATATATTTTTAAATAAATTTTAGGTAATTCCACTATTGCTGCTATCTTTGAAACGGTCAAAGCTACAAAGTTGATTAAACTAGAAAAAAGTTGCCATTATTGATGCCTTTTCAATATCGTTTTGCAGTGTTGTTAAATGCTTGTTAGATTCTGAGATAGCAACAGTGGTATCACCTAAAAATGACACCCTGTATAGCAATTTTTTTTTCAATTTTCTCCATGAAAATATTTTTACAACTTTGCTCAGTTTCACTTGATTTTTCACCCGGCCGGCAGTCAGTAGGTCTTTCGGTACGAGTACATGCAATCTCCTGAATACATCTCTGGTAAATGCCTGACTAGAGGAAGCCACGCGGATCGATCGGACACTTACGCAGCGCATAGCTCATCTCCAGTTATCACGTGTGGCTGAATTACATGAAAAGATTTACCGCTGAGTGAACTTACTAGTTTGTTTATACTATGCTATATATATTTCTCAATTCGACCAACATTCTTTTAACGATATTATAATTCATATTAAATGTATAAGCTTCCACCCGCTATTGTTAAGAGAGTGTTCGATACCTGCGAAAAGTCTACGAGACTCGAAAGTGGTACCCAGAATAGCTGGGCCAACAGGCGGAGTTATTCTATATCGATTATGGCTATCTGGTCATTGAGTCTGGATGGGCCTTAGAAAACATACTTTTTACGCGGATCGCGAGATACAGGAAATGTGAGCCATTACAATATAGACCCTACCCATAAAATTAGCTTTACGCATATTCGGTGGGGCTTACATTCAATAGATGCTTAACGAGGATAGACTCATATATATTTTGCATTTCACTTATCCCTTTCAAATGAACATTTCTCTGTTGCAGCGTTAAGAAACAAAATGTTTTAAGTAAGATAGGGGCGTAAAAACGTATTTTCATATCTAAAATAAGATGATAAAACGTATCATCAAAATATGTCTTAGAGATTATCTTTATTGGATCTGTCATGATATCATGTATCTTTCAGTAAGTTCTGAAAAATATTTTGATAAACAAATTTTGTAGCAAGATGTTTATGTGAGCATTAGCAATTCAAATTTTGGATTAGTCCCCTCAGTTATATCTTGTTTAAGTTCATTATCCACAGTATTTACTACTAGGATTTAACCAGAACAAAAATTACTAATTTATTCAGATCCCTTAAGTATGCAATATTATCGAGAATTTTATGGATAAAACATTTGGCAAGTACATACAATAATACTATTTCACTTTTTTTTCTAAATATTAGCTACTTAGAAAATTGCAATCATATTAATATGTACACAATTGATGCAAAATTTGTGATATTCTAGGATAGCCTATACTTTATCGGAATAAATCTTCCAAAAGATTGAGCTTTAGTTCAGTTGTTTTATTTTAGTTGTAAGATGCGCAAAGCGTAAATATCTGCCGAAGTTAAATTTCGTCTTTCCTTCAAAATTGCGATTGTAAAATTAAAATATTTTCTATATTACAGCTTGCGTTTACTTTAAGTGGGTTACATAATACAGTAAATTTTATCATTACCGGTGCCTGTCATGAAATATCTTTTACTCTTCAGAAACAACTTATAAGAATTGAATGAGAAGCAATGTATAGTTCTCAACCAACGCTATAAATAGCAGCCCTTGATGCTACCTTCGTAAGAATCTAATTTCCAAACACAATGTTTATAATATAAAGATTTAAATTCCTCTCGTCTTTAAAAATATAGTACGCAAAAGACAATTAAAAAATTATTGCAAACATATTACCTTGGAGCCTCTTCGATGACTTTTTGGTTTCTTCGCTGTATGCTGCATTCACGTTCGTTCAAATGAATTACGTTTCCATGTTTGTCTGCTAATATTTGAATCTCAATATGTCTAGGGTTTTCTATAAATTTCTCGACTAACATCCGTGCATCACCAAAGCTAGATTCTGCTTCCTGAGTAGACAAAAGAAATCCCTCCCTAAATATAAAATAAAAACAAATACAAGTTAAAATTGGTAACAGGAAAAAAAGAAGTTCGTTCTTTAAATGAGAATGTGCTACTTTTCGTCTGCCTGACCCATCCGTAGATCCGTTTCACCGTATTACCCCTAATTAGCGTCGATATTAGATCAGCAGATAAAAGCATGCAATTCTAACATTTCCTAGGTACTAAAATACATTTTGGAGCCACAAAAAGTACACCAGCTTCATCTGCCATCTATTTTACGACAATCGCAAATTGGTAAGTGGAAAGCCCCTGTAATGTTATAGTTACAGCGTTGATCATATCGGGTTTGAATACCGAAAATTATTATAAAAATTTTTCAAAAACGAACGGAAAGTGGCATGGTGGTGCTTTCCGTCCTTGATCCATAAATAAACGCTTTTCTCTCTATTACCTACCTCTCATAGCCATGGCTATTAGATCAATAAAAGAAAGCTTACAATTCTTAACCATTTTGTGATTTTTTTAGTTATATTAGTTCACTAGTAAGCGAGGAAGCCGCACAGTAATGTCAAATTGCCTAGCAGCAGTAAAGAAAATATTTTGATTTTTATATATTTTTAAGTAGTGAAATGTGTTAGCAGAATAGGGTTATTATGAATATTAGTGATTCCCTGATTAAAAGAAATCAAATTACCTCTAAAAGGATGGTGAAAGGCAAAATGAAGTGAATCTTTGCTACTTTTGCGCCTCTTTTTTGTATTAACTCGAAAATGTATTAACTAAAAATCTTCTCCCACTTAAACAGCTCAATAAAACAATAAGGACATCTAACAATGTATTTGCTCCAAAAAGCCATACAAAATAATTCTAAGGAAAAATACATAAATTAAATATCGGTTTTGGCAACAGTCTGAAATTGTGATTAAACTTGTGATTTGGAGCTTTAAATATTTTCAAATAACATTCGTCTGTAGATTTCGTCAAAAAATAGTTAAGAATAATGTCCCAAAGGTAAATATAACAACTGATAACAAATAAAAAAAAAACCTCGAAGACATCTAGCACCATAATCATCGATTTCATGATAACTTAATATTTTTTTAAGATCCTGCATATAAGCGATACAGCTTTTCTTGAAAAACAAAATAGCTTGGTCAGTATAGCATTTAA
Source organism: Pissodes strobi (assembly GCA_016904865.1). Lineage (NCBI taxonomy): Eukaryota > Metazoa > Arthropoda > Insecta > Coleoptera > Curculionidae > Pissodes > Pissodes strobi. Next base: position 115,655 of record MU183543.1, read on the forward strand.
TTCATAGATGGGAACTTTTATATAGAGGGAAGTAATATATCCAAAAACTTTTTTGTGCTTAGCTGATATTTTTGCAAGAGCTCTCGTCGGTTCTTTGAAAAATTTCATCGAAATTGTGAAAGTTATGATGTATAAAAATTACGATCCCCGAAAGTTAACTCCTCGGTTAATTCTATGTGCTTAAATAAAGGTGATACTTCAAACGCCCTGTATGTACAAGGTGGCCAACTAAGAATCTGGGAAACTATCCATCGTAGAGACTTGCGGCAAAAAATGTAATTGCTAAAACGGTCAAGAGAAAAACCTGGAAAATATTTTCAAGTTTCTAAAATGACCACTAGGGGGGCGTAACTGCAATCTTGAATCTAAAAAAGTGATGTTTCTGTGA
>MU183543.1:116442-155286 GCA_016904865.1 Pissodes strobi
ACAGAAACATCACTTTTTTAGATTCAAGATTGCAGTTACGCCCCCTAGTGGTCATTTTAGAAACTTTAAAATATTTTCCAGGTTTTTCTCTTGACCGTTTTAGTTATTACATTTTTTGCCGCAAGTCTCTACGATGGATAGTTTCCCAGATACAGTACCTCGCATTCTTAGTTGGCCACCCTGTACATACCAAGAATGCATTTGTATTATTTTTATTACTAGCTAAAGAGCCATGTGGCAGTCTCAATTTAAAAAAAATGTAGTCATAGTATATGTAAAAAATGGTGTTCTTGCATCTAATCATGTTTCGATTCTAAACAGGTGGTTTGGAAGACTATATATCTCTAAAAGAACCATACGATTGAGTTGTTTTTTTTTTCGTCGCAATGATATGAATATCAAAAAATGGCGAAAATATATCGAGATGCCTTTTTCCATAAAAAAAAACGTACCATGTGCATTAGTATAACGTTTATAACATATTTGTTCCTGATTATCGCATCAAAGTTTTTCTTTTTTTTATGGCAGTGGCACACACTCGACGAGCGATGTGTGTGCAAAGATGTTGATTGACACGGTTCTTGAATAGTTGTAGGTTGTAATTAGGGGGAAGCAGATGTACTGGGAGTGAGTTCCACAGTGCAGCATTGCGCCAGACAAAGGAGTTCTTGTAAAGCGATATTCTAGGTGTTTCCAGTTGTACGGCGACCTGATGCGCTCTTGCCGTCTGTCGTGACTGTCTGAAGACGTTGCCAAGAGCGGGATGAGGCGAGCTAAATCCTGGGAACATCTGCCGTGGAAGTATCTGTAAAACAGGGACATCTCGACCACATGTCTGCGGTGTTCCAGACTATCGAGATTCCGGGTCAACTCCGAGTCGCCGACGAGACGCACAGCTCTCTTCTGAATGGAATCCAGCAGCTTTAGGGTGCGCTTTGGTGCGGCACTCCACATGTGTGAGCAATATTAAAAGCACGGTCTTATTTGCGCTTTGTAGAGCAAGAACAACTGCTGCGGTGTATACAGTTTTTTATTGCGAAATAGCGCGCCAAGCTTTTGGGGGACTGATTTTGCGATGTTAGCAACGTGTTCTTGCCAGAACATATTGCTGTTGACCGAGACACCCAGTAGTTTGATTGACGAGGATGAAGGAAAGGTCGATCCTGCCATAATGATGGCAGGGCCCGCCGTATTGGCTCTCATGGTATACGTGGCTGCTTGGGTCTGATCCTTTGATTGTGTTTGTCCTTAGTTTCGTCGATCACACGTTTGCATTCATTTCTCGCTTCGACAAAGTATTGCGATATTCAGCGGTCTGATTTTGCTGCCAGTACTTGTAGGATTTGGGATGTATGCTCCCATTCCTGAGGAGATTATTTGCGTAATCTCTTCGCAGCAGACTTTAAAATCAGTGCCAAAGCAGACGTCGAGCTAAGGAAAAACTAGGTAGAACTCCCTTAGATCGTCCCAGTTTGCAGAATTGTAATGCCAGATTTTGCGAGGCAATGGTGGATCCTTCTGTAGAAATGGTAATTCACAAACCGTTGTAATAAGTTTGTGGTCGGAAGTACCTAATGGCGAACCAACTATAATTGTGTACTGGTCAGGATTGGTGGTTAGAAAAAGGTCTAGGAGGGCGGCGAAATCGCCCTTCTCTGAAATTCGAGTTGGTTCGCCTACAAATTGAGTAAGCAGCCGCTTCAGCTTCTCTACCTTCGTGTTCGGTCTTGTTGTGATGTTTGAGCCAATTGGTGTTGTGAGCATTGAAATCTCCCAGAACGATTATTTCTGAATTTGGTGATTGACCTATACCTATTGAGTCAAAAGTGGTAGCTAGTGTTGTAAAAAAGTTTTGGTCGTCAAGGTTGTTCGGTTCGAGTGTTTCCTCGCGGTGACATGATAAGTCGCTTCGGACAAAAAGGCATATTCCGAACTTATGTCTAAATCGAGTGTGTAAGTCGTAACCAGGATAGGGGTAGTTTACTGTTGTTATTGTAGAACATAATATTGTTTCTGTAAGGGGTAGTATGTGTGGTCTATTTGCTTTTAGATATTGGTGTACCGAATTTATGTTTGTGTTTAGGTCTCTTATGTTGCAGAAATCTAATCTAAATTGATTCAGTATCTTTGCTGTCTGTGAAATGCGGAATGAAGGGCTCCCAGGGCCACCCGGCGCGGCGCCCGGAGATATGAATGTCCGGGGAGTTTGCTTCCGGAATATTTTGATCCTGAAAGCGCCATCATGTCCATATATTCCTACTGTGGAACCCGGAATCACCAGCGCGGAAGCGAAACGTGATTCGGATAAACTACTTAGCACTTCCCAGTTCTGGTGGGATGATCTTTCACCGGACATTGCGCGTAGGCCTAAGCATCTACCACCTAGGGCCGCTTCCACTGAAAGTCTCGGCCTCAGACAACTCCATTTGTACTTTGGTGTTCTCCAGCCTGGAGTAGGACGATGGGATTTGATGGGCCCGATCCCGTGGCAAACTCGGAAGGGCGAGGGCGTCACTCCACGTAATCAAACTGCTCTCAACAGTTTGTCATTTCTGCCTGCTAATACAATGCAGCCCCTCGTGTCACAAACTGTCATTGATCAGCTCCAGACTTTGTAATTCGGTGTTCTCCAGCCTGGGGGAGGACGATGGGATTTGATGGGCCACATCCCGTGGCAACTCGGTATGGCGGGGGCGTCACTCCCCGTAATCAAACTGCTTTCACCAGTTTGTCGCTTCTGCCTGCTAATACAATGCAGCCCCGCTTGCCACAAACTGTCATTGATCAGCTCCAGACTTTGTACTTCGGTATTCTCCAGCCTGGGGAACGACGATGGGATTTGATGGACCACATCCCGTGGCAACTCGGAATGGCGAGGGTGTCACTTCCCGTTATCAAACTGCATTCCTGCCAGCAACGCGGAGCAAACGGAAACGTTTGAAGTTTAAGTGTAATTAAAACCACGTTATGGAAAAGAACAAATAAATATATTGTTTATTCTCGTGATAATATCAGTTTTCAGGTAGTTTTTATTTACGTGAAAACCAATAACATGATTTAAACAAAATTTTATTGTAAAAGACTATTGCAAACTCAACCTTTTAGACGTTTTTGCCTACTTTTACGGGGTATCTCGCTTAATTTAAAAAAGGAGGTTTGCGTTTTCGCGACACTGTGCTACTTTTTTGCTGAAACTAAATATGCCGTCAACAAAAATTTTATAGCTTTCTTGGTTTTTGAGATACCGGGTGATTCTGAAAATTATCACTTTTGACACACCTTTTGTATCTAAGTTGTCTTTTAACTTATTAGATAGCTGAAAATGTATTCTTCACTGTCTCTTAACGGAGGTAATCAAGTTAGCTCCTAAGTTCATGATCTTTAAGAATCGATTTTAATAAAAACTAGTTAACGTATTTCGACCGGATTTGTGTTAAAGTTCATAAGGTTAATTTAGACAATCGCTGACGTAAAGGTTTACATAACTTCTCAGTATTTACATTATTCGCCCTTTCTATGTCCGGAGAATGTATATCATCCCGCCGGAAGGGGCGTTAACAACTTCTTCAAGTTGATCTAGTTCCCACGTTCTAGAATTGAGTAGTGTCTTGAACCTCGACCATGTAAGTCGCAAAAGGCGCACCCCCGTTGCTAGCCGGCTGGCGCTAGCCGCCATGCCGGGAATTTTTCACGTTTTGAGACCTCATAATCTATCTAGTTCGTTACTCAAGTGATATAGTGATATCCTGCCATAGTCATCGTCACATCAAGCCTACAATAAGGTATTTATCGGTAACCTAACTGCCGTTATTCTCACGCCGAGCAATGGCGTCCCAATTGGTCTCATCCATGGGAGTTCTACAATCGAGCCCTGTCCTCAAACCACACTCAATCGAGCATAGTCTCGGAATCTCAAGTAAGTAAACGCACATGTTTACAATCACATTCTCTTAAAGGCTGTACCATGCGCTGTACAGTCCCCATTAGGCCTTGTCCATGGGGTTATCAAATTAGAGTCTTGTCTCTAACCACTATCTCACAAATCGCAGTACCGTGCTGTGCTTGCGTCTCCATTAGGCCTTGTCCATGGGGTTATCAGTATTCGAGTTTCATCTCGAATCTCACACGTTCACATTCTCTCAAAGGCTGTGCCATGCGCTGCACAGTCCCCAATGGTATTGTCCATGGGTTTTTCAACAATCTATATCACGAGTGTACCACTGGGTTGCTACACTCTTGCCTTATTCTAATATAAGGATTACGCTGCAGTCTGCACTAGTCTGCATACCTACTCATGCCTTATTCTCATATAAGGATTAAGCGGCACTAGTCTGCCAATTTACTCAAGTTATCACAAGGCTGTATCCCCTACGCGGACCTCAGCTTACTTATGCTACCAGTATAGCATATTTACTAATCATTCGTGCGTGTACCAATAAGCTGCATTCATAAGGCATTCATGTCATGCCATATGCACTAACTGCATACCAGAGTCAAACCACTACATTCCAGTCATTCTTGTTTGCAAGAAATTGAACTACATTGTAAATAGAAGCTAGCCATAGATCTAGTGTTTTTCAAAGTGACTTTCCCCCAGTGTTAGAAGATAACCTCCTGAACATTGAACGTTTCTCGTCAATGGTGTTCATAGTGTACATATTAGCTTATAGGTGAACTCTAAGGTAATATTAATCCTGTTATTATTGCTTGTATATTATTATATTTCATATCAAAGCTAAATCAGCTAATATAGTTGATAAGTAGCTGTTCCGCAGGAACTCTAATAGACATTTAACTGTACATAGATTCAAGGTTATGTATATAAACATATATTAGTAAAGTATTACCACTGTTTATGCATTGCTTTAGATTTTAAGAGTTTTATTTATGTCATATTATTCAAGGTCGAAACTTTGCCTCGACTAATATTGTTCACATCGTAGCACTGACTACGTACAATAATTCACTGTTTATATTTTGTGTATTTATGAGCTTCTAGTTATTTTCAAGTAAAGTAACTTATTAAAATATTCATATAATGCTAAAGCTTTTTGTTTTATTTACAAAATGACTTTAGAACTAGCCCTATAGTAAAATTTCAGTGCCTAAGAGCACATCTCTTTTTGTTCAGAAAATCGACCAAGATTGACTCTGAAACATTCTATATTCTATTTGTCCAACCAAAATGAAACATGCGACGCTGCAGCCGGACCTGCTCTGCCGCTCACGCTCAAATATGAGGTGACGAATTCCTTGGTGCCAGTGTCTAGTATTGCTTCTGTTAAAAATGCCAGCACTTGAGAAATACGCCTCATCGCACCATATTACTCAACGAGCAAAATGTCTGTTTACGTGAATTTGTTCTAGATACCAACTGCAAAAAAGTGATAATTTTCAAATTCATCAGGTTCTCAAAAACCAAGAGGGCTATAAAATTTTTGTTGACGGCATGTTTAGTTTCACAAAAAAGTTGCACAGTGTCATGAAAACCACAACCCTCTCTATCTCTAAATTTAAGCGAGATACCCTGCACATCTGCTATTCCTAAAAATATGTTTACTATCATAGTGGCCATGAGAAATCGTTCAGGACTCTATGATAGCCACTAAAAGGCGTAAAACTATCTAATATCTAATTAATATAGCGAGTTTTACCATAATTTGCCCAGGATATACCAAAAATATTGACATTGAAATCCTCAAAAAATTTCAAATACTTCTTGTTTCTTATTCAATATTCCAGTTAGTCAAATACAAAGGAGTAGAAAATGCAAACATTTTTTTGTGAAAAGTCGAGAGCTTCGGTGTGGTTTATTGAATTATGGTAAATAGAGTATCGTTATAAAATAATTATTTCGCCTTATCATTTTTTATCGCATACATTTTTTTCTGTGATGTTTTTAGCGGATGCGAGAGGATTATTTTATTAATGGATGAGGCCAGATTCAGTGTTTGTTATATCAATTATAAGTCAGGTCCTGCAGTGGTTGCTATTTTTGAGAAGGCAGCTATTTGAGTCTTTCCTGCATTAAACTGGACATTGTTTAATTGTTGTGTTAAAATTAACTTTTATTGTCCATAAGGAGCCTCCTAGGACCACTGTATGCCGTCGGTCATATGCTGTAATTTATCATTAATTGTTTGAATTTATTAATGTAAAGAGGAAAAGGTTCGTATCCAACTAAGCAGCCTACTAGATTAATAATAAAATTCGAACTTTTTCGTGACATTGCTGCCTATACGACTATTAAAGTAAAAAATAAAATGCGTCTAGTCCTTGCCTAGAATCCTAATTTATTTTGTTTCTACACGGGAACCACATTTTTCATTCGCTAAAAATCGCATAACAGGTAAGATGTTTGAGTGCAATGGTCAAGGAGGCAATTTTATAGAAAGCTGATCGCAAATTCACTTCAAATATGTATCACTGAAAGTCGTATAAAATTATCGATGATGTAAATCGCAATTATTGTATTGAACTGCAAGTTTTTTGAATATTTTTCCACAGAAGAACTCCTGTTTATACTTACGCTAAATTACCGAATTAAGAATAGTTAATCACCTTAATTAATTATTCTTATAAAATAGCGCTCTATTATCATGCAAGCTTGGTTAGTTTGGTTAAAGCAAATCGCTTCGTATGTTTATTTACCTTACTTCTTGATCATTTCTCGCTATTCGCATTCCCTTTCCCCCTCCTCCTGCTGACGCTTTAATCATGACCGGATATCCGATGTTTCTGGCTATTTCCACACAATGATCTGCATCCGTGACGATGTCGTCGAAACCGGGAATGACGTTCACCCCAGCCGCCAGTGCCGTACGTTTCGACTCCAATTTATCGCCCATTTTGGAAATGACTTCGGCAGATGGTCCTATAAATGCGACATTCTCCGATTCCTGAAATGCAGCAGTCGGGAAGATAAGGAAGCGAACAGTTGTAAGTTATTGTTAATTGTAAGGCGAATGGGCATTGCATTTATAAAGAGGTTCGTGTGTTGCAGGCTAAAGTGGACAAGAGTTAAAGATCTAATGCAGTCATCTAACAGTTAAAAAGAACTTACATCGCAAAAAGATTTTGTTAGTGCATACTGATACTGAAAATAGCTTTTTTCTTCAAACGTCAGTAAATCCGTCATTATTCGACTGTGTAGGCGGCCGTGAAGTTTCATTTTTCCTCCGCCGGAGCTTTACTTTTCACTTTTCCGCCGGCGGAGGTAAAAGTGTTGTCATAGCAACATAGATACAATACAAACAGACAACAAAATAAGCGTCAACAACTCAAGATTTATTATACTACAATTTGTATTTATCACTCAATTTGTGACTGCATTTCTAAAAATCACTACTTTAGGAACAAATTGGTTATTATTTAATCGAACTTACTCAATAACTGCTTATCAATACGGAATTAAAACGCAATCAGAGACGAAATCGTAAAAAAATAATTATTGTTGACAGTGTCCACTGACAGCTTTATGTTATATTCACCGACACCGGTCTAAGCACGGCCACCTACGACCGTGGTCTAAGCCGCCTTGCGAACCCATTTATCTTTAATAATAATTAGATATTATTACTATTAAAAAGAGATGTTTTTGCATTAATTTGTCGACATTTGAAGAAAAAACGGCATATTTTATTTGGAGGAAAAGTTACTTTTCATGGCTTGCTCTCTATTACCAGCCTCACTCCGTTCGGCTGTTAAACACGAGCGCGCCATGAAAAGTATCACTTTTCCTCCATATAAAATAATATACTATAAATACTTTGAATAATTAAGCAGCTAGTCAATAAAAGTAACTTTATAGCATCAGTTGAATTTTCCTAGAAATTATGTTTTTTGAAATTGTTAAAAATATGGAAATCTTTTATTTAAAAAAGTCATAATTTAGGAAAAATTTTCATATTTCTAGAAATATTCGATATATCAAAAATCGGCCTATTTTTTCTTGTTTGGCCATAGATCACCCTCGTTCAAATTTGTCTACCAGTTTTTGTTTGCCTAGATTTTCGATAGAAATTAAATTTCACTCTTTTTGCAAAAGTTTTATTTTATAATCCCCATATTTTCGAGGTGTAAGCGGTGATGGTAAATGAGTGGTCAAATGCCAACCTAAATGTCAACCTCACCTGCTCGTGTGATAACCAAAGTTATCCGGTGCACCCTGCTAGACAACTAACGAGGCTCTGACGACCGAGTCACGACGGTATAACCGTTCCAACGCAGAACCACACGGACCCTACACCAACCCGCAATGGCCAGCGAGGTGGAGTACGGCTAAAATCCCCGCATGTTTGTACAAGTAAAGGCACGGCCCTCAGTCCCCGGCAGCGAGCTGGTCCTTGGTCAAGGTAGCGACCGAGAAAGACGGCAAGCAGAGGATGCGAAGAATCCCCGGGTTAGACCAGGCTACCATGGATTACGACAAATGCATATCGCCACATATAACGTAAGATCATTGTCATCGGACGAAAAGTTAGTGGAACTGGAAGAGGAATTGAAACACATAAGTGGGACATTTTGGGACTCATTTTGGGAATTTACGCACCAACAACTGCTCATCCAGACGAAGAAGTCGAAGCCTTTTATGAAGATCTATACAGTGCAATTGGGTATTCCCCCACAAAATACAACGTAATAATGGGCGATTTTAATTCCAAGCCGGGACGCCAAGCAAATGAAACTGAAACAGCATTAGGTTCCCACGGGTATGGACAACGCAACGAACGAGGTGGAATGCTTTTGAACTTTTTAATGCAAAATGGTTTCTTCGCAATGAACAGGAACGAAATAGACTTCATAATTTCAAACAACAGAAATATGGTGCACGATGTATCGGTCCTTAACAACTCTTCAATAGGAAGTGATCGTAGACTAGTCAGAGCTAAAATCACAATAAATCTTAAGAAAGAAAGAACTAAAATGATAAACAAAAAACATCAAATAGGATAGACTCCTATAGAGGAAAAGTATAGGACGAAGGGCAGAGGAAAGGAAGATAAAATCAGATCACAGACACAAAGAACCTTATGGGGAAACGAAGAGAGCTGAAGAACAAGAACGCCACAAACAGGGACGAACTAGGACAGTTACATAGAGATATCAGCAAGGCGGTAAGAAGAGACGTAAGGCAATATAACACCAATCAAGTAACGACAGTCATTGAAGAAAACAAAAGTTTAAGGGTGCTAAGAAGAAGCCTCGCTACGAATAAGAAAAATATATCCAAATTTGCAGACCATCAAGGACAAATAACATCAAATAAGGATGAGATTATCAAGATTGTAGAAGAGTTTTACAGAGAGCTGTACAGAGAAGAGAACAAAAACAAAGTTATTAGGATCAGGAAAGTGGAAAATATAGGGTCAGAGGACATTCCAGAGATAACAACAGCGGAAATCTCAAAATCACTGACTGAGATGAAGAACAATAAAGCAGCTGGGGATGACCAAATTGTTATTGAGGCAATTAAGGCAGGAGGTCATACGTTACTAAAAGCTCTGGCTCTGTTGTTTAACGCGTGCCTTTTAAATACACCGTCCAAATGGGACAAAGCAGTAATAATAATAATGCACAAAAAAGGGGATATGACTCAGTTGACCAACTATAGACCGATTAACCTGTTACCCCACCTGTACAAACTGTTTATGAAAATAATCGCTTAGAGGCTAACATCAAAATTAGACTTCTATCATCCTCCTGAACAAGCCAGATTTAGAGCTATGTATGGAACAAATGACCACCTACAAACCATCAAAACGCTGATTGAAAAGACTATTGAATACAATAAACCTTTGATCCTGGTCTTCGTTGACTTTGAGAAAACATTTGATTATGTCAACCAAAAAGCAATGTTTAGTGCTCTGGCTGAATGTAGAATAGACTATAGGTACACCTCCCTCATTGAATATATCTATGAACATGCTAAAGCTTGTGTAAGGCTTCATGAGGACACGGAGACATTTCGTATTGAAAGAAGGGTTCGTCAGGGAGACACAATTTCTCCAAAGCTATTCACAGCCCTGTTGGAGTATGCATATAAAACCGTGGACTGGAATGGCACAGACACAGACAATGCTGCAAGGACTCTCCACTGCTTCAAAAGGGGTTGGCCTCAAGATAATTTTTTCTAAAACCCAATTCTTGACCAAACTGGTTCACTCCAAGAACATCTCCGTTGACGTCAATTACATCGAGCCAGTAACCTCCTACAAATATTTGGGCCACGAGATAAGAATAGGTAGGGATAACCAAACATGCCAGCTAGTAAGAAGAATAAGCCTAACCTAGGCTGCATTTGGAAAGCTAAGAGACCTTCTCAGATCAAGAAGTATCCTAATGAGTTTGAAAAGAAAAGTGTTTGATCAGTGTATTCTGCCTGTAATGACGTATGGTACAGAGACTCTAACGTTAAAAAAAAACAACGGTGTCCAAATTGCAAGTTACCCAAAGAGCAATGGAGAGAATAATGTTAGGGGTACCATTACGTGATAGGATTCCTAATGCCACCATCCGCAGGCGATCAAGAGTAACAGACGTTGTTGTAAGGATAACCATCCTAAAGTGGAACTGGGCTGGCCATGTAGCGAAAACAAACGATGACCGATGGACAAGGAGAATTTTGGAGTGAAGACCTTAGATACAAGCACACAGAAACCCTCCAACAAGATGGACCGATGACATAAAGGGAATAGTATCGAACTGGATACAGGTGGCGCAAAACAGACATGCGAGAGGCCAAGGTTCAGCAGTGGACATCAAAGGCTATGTGATGATGATGATAATGACGATATTTTCGTTGCGGCTACGGTATGATGTTAAAGTTCTGATATGTCGAAGGATATGATGGTGAAAACCGCATTTTGATACCTAGATTCATCTCGAAAATATACGTATGCAAAATTGCTTTATTAATTTTCATTATGCTAACCTATATTTTAAATTATCCTTCTTAAACAACCCAAATGAAGAACATAAAAATATAAATATAAAACCTAAATAAAATTTCTTTAACATTGGAAAATTAGAGTTAAAGAGGTATACGAAAGCTGTTACATGGTTTCTATGGCTTTTGGTTGATGCTGCTTATCGATATTTAGGTTTTTGTTGGTTTTGTTACTACTTCCTTTGTCAGTATTACTACTCCCTTTATATGACTAGTGAGTTAGTGATTTATAGGTTCAATCGGTTCAAACTTATCTGTTTCGAGTTTAGTACATTAAAAGTAAGAATACCTTAGGATGAAATAATTTATTTATATTCAATCGCCTCAAACTTAACTATTTTGAGTTTAGTACATTAAAAGTAAGAATAGTTCAGGACGAGAGAATTTTTTAATAAAACTAATACTGAATCTTCTGTATTTTGCTATGCAGGTGTTATACTCGGTAATTAACTGGCCGTTTTCAACTAGGAATTTTCAATCTCGGCCTTAAGCTCGCTACAGTAATTCTACTTTTTAAAGGTAGCGGCTCGGATTATTCCCTAATTTTCAGCCTAAATAAATTTGGCTTTCAAATATCAAATAACACTGAAAATTCAGAAACAAGTATAATAAATAATGGCAACTCTCAAAAGGCGGAAAGTTGGATACTCTGGCCATGCAATGAAGCTTCCTAGAGACCTGCTACTACCACCGAATATTAACTGTACGATAAGAAGGTTCACTCTCCGCGGCGGCGCGACGGCATGGCACTTCAACGGTGTGTCTCCCTCCCCGCACGAAAACTACCAGGATATTATTGGCAAGCGGCCTTTGACACGGCGGGGCGCACCCTGCTCATCTATACTTATATATAGGGTGTATCAATTATCACTAACGATAAAAATCATGTATACAAATCATTTGTATGTTCTTAAACCGTTTTAAAAAATGATTTTGAAAATTAAGGGCTCCTTCGTTGTAAAAAAAGGTTTTTAAATTTTTAATTTGATGATCCAAATTTTGTTTTTTTGCAACAATTTAATTTAAGAGTCTCACTAGCAAAAGGAATGTTAATTCGACGACAAAAACGCGTTGATGAGGGCATGCAATTTTATCATACAAGTATTTCAGAGTTCTCGCTATTTTTAAATATTAATACTATGATAGGGGCCAAACTAGTAAAAAATATAGAAGCATCAGTACAGCTGTTGTTCAAAAACACTTGCTTATATTCTGACTCTCCCGAAGTACCATCAAAGCCATATTTCAAAATTAAAACTAAATTATAAATTTTATCTCCTGATTCAGACAAAGTATTTATTACCTCTTTTTGTGATAGTATCAGTCTTGCACCAGTATGGTGTAATAATAATTCTATCGAAATTTCAGTTTCACTTACTACAATATTATGGGATTAGGGATGAGCAAAAATAATAGATTATTCGATTATATTTTAAAAAATTATGATCGATAATTTCATTCCATTTCATCGAATAATATTTCAGAAAATATCGATTAATCAATTATTACGATTAATCGATTATGTCGATTATTTTGATTAATCGATCATTTCGACGAATCGATTATAGCGATTATTTAGATGAATCGATGATATCAATTAATCGATATTTTTAATTCCAATTTTAGAAATTTTGCATTATTACTTTGGTCGGGAAAGCTTTAAAGTATTTCAAACAATTGCTTATACGTTATAGTTAAATAACAATCTGAAGCAAAGAAGTAAAAAATAATGAAAGATTTATTCTTGTGTGACTAGAACAAGTTTTTTTTATAAATAAAAAATAAATTATTAATTTACTTTTCCCTATTCATTAAAATTAAAAAACACAGTCATCTCACTTTAAAATTAAAAATCACCGTAATCTCCTAGACTATCGTGTTAAAAAAAAAGAAAAAATATTTTTAATTTAATTAGGTAGTTTTTCGGAAATTTTTACGAATTTATGCAATTATGAAATAAGTATTTTAATAAATATATAGTAAAAATAACCAACCTTTAAACTAATTTCAAAATCACCCAATACGCCAAAATTTAATTAATTATAAAAAATGGAGCAAATTCGAGCAAGATTTTCTTCTTGATCTCTTTTGTCGGAATCGTAATGTACATAATTATACTGTAATAATTATGTGGTCGGAAATATGGTGAAATCATTAACAAAAATTCACAGTCCTTCACAAAGATGCAACCGGGGGAGACATTGAAAATGCCGAAGCAGAATGCAACGCTTACTAAATTTGAGATCTGAGAAAACTCATAATTGTGTGGAAATATAATAGTTGATAGATCAGGGTGAGATCAGGTTAGATTACCTACGTAAGTTTACTTTACCAAAATATACCAAATAAATGCATATTACTTTATATTATAGTTTCGTTTTTTTTTTCAATTTATAACGTTAAGTGTGGTTGAAAAAGCAAAAGATTATTTACATTCGATTCGTCTGACATTCCTCGATCTAACGATATGAGACACGACTAGTCTGTCGTGAGAAACTAAGAGTCACCCTCACCCACCCTTAACACGATCTAATGTAAAAAATGACTTTTAGCAGATTACGCAAGTTTAGTTTACCAAAATATACCACATAAATGCATATTACTTCAAGTTTCGATCGTTTTTACAATTTATAATCTTAGTGGTGGTTGTAAAAACTGCATTCGATTCATCTTTCAATCCCCGATCTAACGCGGTTAGTTTCACTTAGTATCAACTTTTTTAGTCATTTGAGTCGGTTCCAATACGTTATAATCAATTTTAATAGATTTGGTTAGTAGTCTAATCAATTTTCGGTTAGTTTCACTTAGTCTCAACTTTTTTTACCTATTTGAGCCGGTTCCGTTACGTTATAATAAATTTTAATAGACTTGGTTATTCGTTTAATCAACTTTCGGTTAGTTCCACTTAGTCTCAAATTATTTTACAGCTGGTTCCGATACGTTATAATCAATTTTATTAGATTTGGTTAGTTTTGATTTATTAGTCATCTGATCAACTTTCGGTTAGTTTCACTCAGTCTCAACTTATTTCAGTTATTTGAGTCGGTTCCGATGCGTTATAATTAATTTTAATAGATTTGGTTAGTTTTGGTTAGCCGTCTAATCATCTATCGGATAGTTTCACATAGTCTCAATTTATTTTACTTATTTGAGCTGGTTCCGATACGTTACAATCAATTTTAATAGAGTTGGTTAGTTTTGGTTTATCGTCTAACCGACTTTCGGTTAGCTTCACTTAGTCTCAACTTATTTTAGTCATTTGAGTCGGTTCCGATACCTTATAATTAAGTTTACTAAATTTCGTTAGTTTTGGTTAGTTGTCTAATCAACTTCCGATTAGTTTCACTTAGTCTCAACTTATTTTAGTCATTTGAGTCGGTTTCGATACGTTATAATCCATTTTAGTAAATTTGGTTAGTTTGGGTTCGTCGTCTAATCAACTTTTGAATTTTAGTCATTTATGTCGGTTCCGATACGTTATCATCAATTTTAATAAACTTAGTTTCTTTTGGTTAGTCGTCTAATCAACTTCCGATTAGTTTCACTTAGTCTCAAGTTAGTTTACTTTTGAGCCGGCTCCGATATGTTGTAACCAATTTCAATAGATTTGGTTAGTCGTCCAATCAACTTTCGGTTAGTTTCACTTAGTCTCAACTTATTTTACTTATTTAAGCCGGTTTCGATACACTATACTCAATTTTAATATATTTGTTTAGATTTTGTTAATCGTCTAATCACCTTTCGGTTAGTTTCACTTAGTGTCAACTTATTTTAGTCATCTGAACCGGTTCCGCCACGTCATAATTAATTTCAATAGATTTGGTTAATTTTGGTTAGTCGTTCAATCAAGTTTCGGTTTGTTTCACTCAATCTCAACTTACTTTAGTCATTTGAACCGTTTCCGATACGTTATAAACAATTTTGATAGATTGGGTTAGTTTTGGATAGTCGTCAATTCAAATTTCGGTTAGTTTCACTTAATATCATCTTATTTTAGTCATTTGAACCGGTAACGATACGTTATAATCAATTTTAATAAATCTGGTTATTTTTGGTTAATCGTCGAATAAACCTTCGCTTACTTTCACTTAGACTCAACTTATTTTACTTATTTGAGCTGGTTCCGATTCGTTATAATCAATTTTAATAGATTTGTAAAGTTTTGGTTAGTCGGCTAATCAACTTTCGTTTAGATTCACTTAATATTAACTTATTTTAGTCATTTGAACCGGTTACGATACGTTATAATCAATTTAAATAGATTTGGTTAGTCTTGGTTAATCGTCGAATCATATTTCGGGTATTTTCACTTAGTCTCAACTTATTTTAGTCATTTGAGTCAGTTGCGATACGTAATAATCAATTTTAATAAATTTTGTTAGTATTGGATAATTGTCGAATCAACTTTCAGTTAGTTTCACTTAGCCTCAACTTATTTTACTTATTTGAGCCGGCTCCGATACATTATAATCAGTTTTAATAGATTTGGTTCGTTTTGGTTAGTTGTCTAATCAACTTTCGGTTTGTTTCACTTAGTCTCAACTTATTTTAGTTATTTGAGTCGATTCCGATAGGTTATAATCAATTTTAATAGATTTGGTCAGTTCTGGTTAGTCGTCTAATCAAGTTTCGGTTAGTTTCACATAGTCTCAACTTATTTCACTTATTTGAGCTGGTTCTGATACGTTATATTCAATTTTAATAGATTTGGTTAGTCTTGGTTAGTCGTCCAATCAACTTTCGGTTAGTTTCACTTAGACTCAACTTATTTTAACCATTTGAGTCGGTTCCGACACGTTATAATTAAGTTTAATAAATTTGGTTAGTTTTGTTTAGTCGTCTTATCAACTTCCGGTTAGTTTCACGTAGTATCTACTTATTTTAGTCATTTCACTCGGTTTCGATACGTTATTCAATTTAAATAGATTTGGTTAATTTGGGTTAGTAGTATAATCAACTTTTGGTTAGTTTCACTTAGTCTCAACTTATTTCACATATTTGAGCTGGTTCGGATACGTTATAATCAATTTTAATAGATTTGGTTAATTTTGGTTAGTCCTCAAGTCAACTTGCGGTTATTTTCCCCTTCCTAGATCTGTGGTTAGTTTCACTTAGTCTCAACCTATTTTAGTCATTTGAGTCGGTTTCGATACGTTATAATAAAGTTTACTAAATTTGGTTAGTTTTCGTTAGTTGTCTAATCAACTTTCGGTTAGTTTCACTTAGTCTCAACTTATTTCAGTCATTTGAACTGGTTCCGATACGTTCTAATCAATTTTAATAGATTTGGTTAGTTTTGGTTAGTCGTCCAATCAACTTTCGGTTATTTTCACTTAGCCTCAATTTATTTTACTTATTTGAGCAGGTTCCGATACGTTATAATCAGTTATGCATAAACCGTGTCGTGACGTTCACTAAAATTTTCCGTGTCGTTATGCTACCTTGGAAACTCACTGTCAAGAAACCAAAGTATTCATCTGAACCGGCTCCGATACGTTATAGTCAAATATAATGTTTCTGGTTAGTTTTCGTTAGTCGCCCAAATTCGGTTCGTTTTGGTTAGTTTTAACTTACTTTAATTTGTGTAACCTATTTCGATACATTTTAGTCCGTTTTAGTGCTTTTGGTTACATTTGATTAGTTTTGGTTAGTCATGCAATCAACTTTCCGATATGTTATAACCAATTTTATTGTTTCTGGTTAATTTTGGTTAGTCGCCAAAATTCGGTTAATTTGGGTTATTTTTAACTTACTATAATATTTTTAATCTGTTTCGATACGTTTTAGCCATATTTGGTGCTTTTGGCTAGTTTAGGTTACATTGGGTTAGGTTGGGTTAGATAGTCGTCGTGTGTAGTCGTTCAATCAATATTCAGTTAATTTCAGTTAGTGTTAATTTTAGTCATTTCAATCGGCGCCGATAATCGAATTTAATGTTTTTGGGTAGTTTTGGTTAGTCGCCAAAATTCGGTTCGTTTTGGTTAGTTTTAACTAACTTTAATATTTTTAACCTGTTCCGATACGTTTTAGCCTTTTTTAGAGCTTTTGGTTACTTTCGGTTAGTCGTTGAATCAACTTTCGGTTAGTTTCAGTTAGTTCCAGTTTATTTTAGTAATTTGAACCGGATCCGATAGGTTATATCCAATTTTAATTTTTATGGTTAGTTTTGGTTATTCGCCAAATTTCTGTTACTTTGAGTTAGTTTTAACTTACTCTTATTTTTTTAATTCGTTCCGATTCATTTTAACCCTTTTTGTGCTTTTGGTTACTTTTAGTTAGTTTGGGTTAGTTTGTGTTAGTCGTTCAATCAACTTTCGGTTATTTTCAATTAGCATTAATTTATTTTTGTCATTTGAACCGATTCCATCCTCAGAAACAGACTAACGCGATCTCTCACGTATATTACGTGATGTGCCAAATGTAGCATGCACTTTTTCGTGATTTGATACCCCATAATAGGAAAACAAAAACATTTCCAATGTTAAAATGTTATTACGTTACGAATTTGTAATTATGATTCGATAAATATATCAATGTTTTACATTTTAAGTCATCAGCGCTATGAAATAAGCAGAAAAAATAAAATCTTTTAAATATTAGTTATTACATACCTTGAGTATTGTTATCAATAATAATTAAAAACGTTACTAGATTTTTGAAACAGCCAGTTGAATACAAACTTTATCAAAATCTGCCGGGGTTGAGTGGTTCTTCTTATCGTATGGTTAATGTTCGGTGCTACTACTAAATATAATTGAAGGAAAGATCAAAACAAAGAGAAATCAAGGAATGATGAATGAATGAAGTC
Source organism: Pissodes strobi (assembly GCA_016904865.1). NCBI lineage: Eukaryota > Metazoa > Arthropoda > Insecta > Coleoptera > Curculionidae > Pissodes > Pissodes strobi. Next base: position 134,199 of record MU183543.1, read on the forward strand.
ATCCTGGTTTGGAATGATCTCAGAGCAATAATCCAAAGCAGCTGTAAACAAGATCGGATTAGCCATGACAATGGTCAACTTCTGTTAAAGCCATCAAATGTTTTAATCCTAATATATACTTTTTACGCGAAAGGACCTTAAAATATATTCTGCAGCTTGTGCCGTGTACCTCTGTCATTGATTAAACACCTACAGGAAATTTGTGACAAAAAAAGGTGGCTTGACGTAAGGTAACAAAAATGTCATATAATAAGTCTGTTTACCATTAGAAGGTTCAAAATCAGTTTTGGCCTTTTATTTTTATTTGAACCGTTGTCGGTACGGTAAGACGCGTAGTTTTTCCGGAAAGCAACACAACATTAAGTGGCGACCCTGACAGGACGGTAGCAGGCTTTTAGTAACTGTAAATGCTGATAAATAAGCACCGGGCCGCCAAGGTTTTAGGCGAACGAGTGTGGTTTTGAACAGTTTATCGCAAACGATTGTTGCTCATAGCGCTTTTATCGTGCAAAATGGATCTTAAGAAGAAGCACAGGAAAGTTTTACGCGCTGCTTTTTCCAAGAAGGCAAGTGAACTTGCAATATTGGTTGGCGAGAGCGAAAGTAATATTGCAGAAATTAAAGTAATTTGGGATGTTCTTCGAGAAAATTATGACGCGCTTAAAGTTGTCGATGGAGAAGTGTATGACTTGCTGTTGGAAGAGGATGCGTCGGAGGATGAATTGGTTAAGGACATGGAAGGTAGTGAATTATACACTAAGAAGTATTTTGGCATGTTGCATCGCTACGAGGAGCTGGTGCTGAGGGAAGCAAAGAGTGAGGATGAAGTTCGGCAATATCAAGGTGACGCTTCAGCTCGGTCATCAATTAACCTGCCAGGTAAGCGAAACTTCAAGTTACCAACTATTAAATTTAAGGTTTTTGATGAAAACATAAAAGAGTGGTTGCCGTTTTGGTCACAGTTTAAAAAAGTGCATGATGATACGGACATTGACCCTGACGACAAGATAGATTATTTAATTCAGGCCACTGTCCCAGGAAGTCGTGCTCGGCAGCTGGTGGAAAGTTTTCCTGCCATTGGTAAAAACTATCGACCGATAGTAGACTGTTTAACTTCTCGCTTCGGCCGGGAAGATTTACAAATTGAAGTATATATTCGTGAGCTTCTTAAATTCATTTTTAATAATGCAATTTCCCCAAATAAGTTGGATCTTGCAACGCTCTATGATAGGTTAGAGACACAGTTGCGTGCTTTAGAGACTAGGTATAAAATCAGAAAAATGCGCAGCTATGCTTTTTCCCCTGATAGAATCATGTTTACCGGCAGATTTGCTACGAGTTGGGCAGCGTTCGCCAAATAGTTCTGAATTTAGATCGTCGCAAAATAGCTGGGGGGGTTCTGCACATCCAACAATGGAAGAGAAGTTAAATGGCCTTATGTATTTTTTGCAAAATGAGGTAGAAAATGATCAACGCATAAAATTAGCTTCGGAGGGTTTCGGTTTGAAGCCATTAGTCGGGCAAAGGCAGTCTGGGCGCGAGGGTACAGTAACTAGGCGTAAATTTGAATCTTTAGAACAGGGGGTACCCACAGCTGCGGTCCTTGTCAATGTGAATTCTAAAATTTTAAAACGCGTTTTTTGTGATAAGGCGCACGAAGCTGCTGATTGGTTTAAAGCTCAAAAGTTTTCCCTAGACAAGAAAAATTCGATTTTAAGTGATAATAAAGCTTGTTTTTGCTGCTTAAAGATAGGACATCAAACCAGATTATGTAGGGCACGTATGAAATGCGTTATCTGTGGTAAGTCACATTTTCCCTTGATGTGTCCAAATTTGCCGGCAAATCTACCGCAGAAAGAACCAAGTCCGCCCAAATTGGGCGATAATTTAGTTTGCAACGAATTAGTAAGTGTTAATCGAGGGAGTAGCCACGTTTTTATGCAAACTGTGAGAATACGGTTAGAAGGTGTTAGGGGTAGTCGTGTTGTAAGAGCTTTGATTGACACTGGTTCACAAAAGTCTTATATTTTGCAATCTACGGCAAGTTTTTTGGGTCTCGTGTCTAAGCGTCATGATAAGATAATACATTGTCTGTTTGGGGGTTCATTGTCTGAACAACATCATGAATGCTATGAGATCAAAATACGTAATGGCAATTTTAGTTTATCCGTAGAGGTTTTGGCGCAGCCAGTCATCTGTGCGGACATTCCACCAGTGTTTTATGGTGATTGGTAAATTGACTGACCAGTCTATCGGTACAAGTGAAAGTGGAAAAATTGATATTTTAATAGGCTCCGATATAGCTGGTGTTTTATATACAGGCAGAAGGCATGTACTGTCTTGCGGGCTTGTGGCCGTTGAGACATTTTTGGGATGGACTTTGATGGGTAAAATTCCTCTGTCGAAGCCCTGCATTACCACAATTGTCGACATAGCCCTTTTCTACAAAGATGCGTCGTTGTCTCAGCTGTGGGCAATCGACATTTTGGGCATCAAAGATCCAGTCGAAAAGAAATCCCAGGAAGATGTAGCCTTGACAACTAAAACAGTTTTCTTAGAGACAATAGTTGTTAATAATGAGGGAAGGTATGAGGTTCGGTTACCGTCCTCCCCTTCCCAGCTTATATAATGTTGCTAAAATTAGGTTACAGAATACGGTTTGCAAGTTGAAGAGAAATGGTCTAATGAAAGAGTATGATCAAGTTTTCCAGGAGTGGTTGACTGAAAATATAATCGAGGAAGTACCTGAGGAGATACCTGCGATGGTGGATGTCCACTATTTGCCGCATCGACCGGCCGTTAAGGAGGGCAGTACGACCAGGATAAGACCTGTTTTTGGTGCGTCTGCGAAAGAAAAGGATAAGCCTTCACTCAACCAATGTCTGGATAAGGGTCGTAACATCATAGAGTTAATTCCGAATATTTTGATGAGGTTTAGGTTAAACAAATTGAGTGTAGTGTCAGACATTCGGAGGCTTTTCGGCAAATCAGTCTCAACGAGACTGACAGACATTTTTTGCGTTTTTTATGGGTTGATCCCGAAGGTCGGGAAAAGATTTTTCAACATAGGCGTGTGGTATTTGGTGTAAGCAGTAGTCCGTTTTTGTTAGGGGTAACCACTGAATATAATCTTTTAGAGTCATTAAAGAAATGTGCCAGTATGAGTACACCATATAGTGAGGAGAGCATTTTGCTGCTATTGAAGAGTTTTTACGTCGATAATTGTGTCACAAGTGTATCGAACGATGACAGACTACAAGTGTTCATTAAAGAGTCAACTGTTCTTATGAATGAAGCAAAGTTTGACTTAAGAGGGTGGGAGTTTTCGGGTCAGGTGTGTGATACTTCTGATACTCTACCTCTTACTGCGGTTTTGGGAATGATGTGGGATAAATGTGAGGATACTTTGAGGGTTAATGAAGCATGTTTGAAAGGCGTGAATGAGCTTGCGGACAGGCCCATAAGTAAGAGAGTAATGCTTTCATTTGCACAAAGGATATTCGATCCAATAGGTTTCACAGCACCAGCTACCTTGTTGCCAAAGCTGCTACTCCAAAAAACATGGGAGAAAAAGTTACCTTGAGATGGCCCAGTGGATTCCGAAATAGAAAATGAGTTTCGTCGTTGGTTGAATGAGTTATATTTTTTGCCAGAGATTAGGATACCTCGGTGGATTCACAGAGACTATTTTAACAGCGGGAGTCTTCATGTTTTTTGCGATGCGAGTAAGAATTCTTATGCTGCGGTTATATTTTTTAGAGGAGTTTTCGAGGGAAATATTTTTATTCGTTTGCTGACAGCTAAATCTAGGATAGCCCCGTTGAAAAAGATATCTATACCGCATTTGGAACTTTTAGCTGCTCTGATTGGAACAAGATTATTTGCTTATTTAAAGGAAGAGCTCAATTTGATCAGGAGGTACAGTTATATTTTTGGAGTGACTCTTCTGCCGTTTCGAGTTGGGTACGTCGTAGGCAAAATTGGGGGACATTTGTGGGTAACCGGGTAAGGGAAATTGTAACTCACACTTGTAGTGAAGATTGGCATTTTGTCCCTGGAGTTTTGAACCCTGCGGACCTTCCTTCCCGCGGTTATTCTCAGAAACAGTTGTGTAAGTCCAGATGGTGGGAGGGTCCGAGTTGGTTATATGAAGAGCCAAAGTTGTGGCCGCAAGTTGCTATTGTATGCGATGAGGAAGAGATTCAAAAGGAACAGAAGAAATCTGTTATTACGCTTATTAATTCCGATTTTTCTTTGGAAGATTGACATTTTTCATATTTCTTCCAGTTCACCAAGACTTTGCGGATGGTTGGGTGGCTTTTCAAGTTCCTGCATAATATTAGAAATCCGCCATCAAGGTTGCAAGGGGAGCTTTCTGTAGAAGAACTCGGGAGAGCGGAGGTTCATATTTTAAAGGTAATACAACAGGAGTGTTTTAAAGGTGAAAATGACCCTCGCTTATGTAATTTAAGTCCTTTTGAAGACAAACGAGGCTTAATTCGTTTACGCACGAGAATCAGTAACCGAGAAGATGCTGAGCAACTCCGGTTTCTAGTAGTTCTGCCTGCGAAGCATTTTCTGGTGGTTAGGCATATTTTTAAGCAGCATGTCAAATATTTACATGTGGGTACACAAGGATTAATGGGTATTATTCGCGAAAACTATTGGGTTCTTGGAGGGCGACGGGCTATCAAATTGGCTATTTCAAGTTGTGTTGTTTGTAAGCGACAAAAAAGTAAAGCATTTGTGGTAGGTTTACCTCCCCTTCCATTGAACCGAGTACGCGATGCTGTTACATTCGAGATAACGGTGGTGGATTTTACGAGGCCTCTGTTTCTTAAAAATGGGGAAAAAGTATGGGGTGTGCCTCTTTACATGTGCCGTTTAACGTGCCGTACATTTAGAATTGTGCACGGGATTATCCACCGCGAGTTTTATGCAAGCGCTTAGACGCTTTATAGCGCGTCGCGGTCGGCCAAAGACTATCTATAGTGACAATGATACAAATTTTGTGGGTACCGAGAATGTGTTTAATAGACATAGTACCCTTGCCTAGTTCTCGGGTGACGCGTAGTGGACGAGAAAGTAGAGTGCCGAGGAAATATTTGTAACGGGTATTTTTGTCTTGTTTAATTTAAGGTAGTTTTAGGTTTGATGGCGCAATAATGATTTTATGCTAAGTAAACTAGGACGTCTTACTTTGTTTTTGTGAGTCACTCACTTATGTTATCGTGACTCAGGTGGGAGGATGTTAAAGCCATCAAATGTTTTAATCCTAATATATACTTTTTACGCGAAAGGACCTTAAAATATATTCTGCAGCTTGTGCCATGTACGCCCTCCACCTCTGTCATTGATTAAGCAAATTTGTGACAAAAAAAGGTGGCTTGACGTAAGGTAACAAAAATGTCATATAATAAGTCTGTTTACCATTAGAAGGTACAAAATCAGTTTTAGCCTTTTATTTTTATTCGAACCGTTGTCGGTACGGTAAGAGTAAGACGGGTAGTTTTTCCGGAAAGCAACACAACAACTTCCGTTAGAAGATGAAGAAGAAAAAAGAGAAGTTCCGAAGCTGCAATAGTAGTCTGTAATCTTAGAAAATGGCATCGAAATGCTTTTTCATAATAATACCAGCTTTATTTGAGAGAATTATCTTCGAGGAATTAATAATATCTTAACCTGCATGGGCGTATTAAGCTGAATGTTTGCGTATGAAACGCATCGTCGATTGTGCCGACAGAGATGGTAAAGATTACTTATAGTTCACACACCATAATTTTATAAACACCTTTATCTCTGAAACGAAATAATTTGTAGGCGTGAGTCACATACGGGTGTAAAATATTTTCTAAAACTAAATATGTCACTTACCAAAAGCTTTACAAATTTCGGGTTTTCAGATAAGAATCCATAACCTGGATGCACGGCATCTGCACTTGTTTCTCTAATGGCATCCATTATTTTATCTACATTCAAATACGACTCCATTGCCGATGACGGACCAATAAAGATCCCTTCATCCGCTAGTTTGACATGCCTCTGGAATGTTAATTATACACCGGGTTAATATGTATATACTATCACACATGCCGGAATTGCATCAATTTTATATACTTGATTTTTGAAGAAACTAGTCAATTTGCAACAGGCACTGAAGAGGGTTGATAACTATTCAAACAAATATTTTTTGCGACATCTGCGAACAATTGTAACTAGTAAATAATAATTTGATAGACATAGATTTTAATTTTTCAATTTTATTAATATTATATGGTTTATCAGATGTGAATATAGATTTTGGTACCAAGAGAACTTGTATTTTCATACGAAATTTAACGCAAAAAATTCTACCAATTGCTTATTCAATGAAAATGGTTTTATTATACTATTCTACATAAAAAAAAAACTAAAAACCATCATGAATGAAAAATATTACTTGTGTTTACCTATACACACAAATCTAAGAAAAAAACACTGAATCACATCACATACAAACAGATGCCCTCCCAATAAGAAAAGTCTTAATCTTCCTTTTAAAGTTGTTAATAGAAAGATCTCTTAAAAGCTTTAAGATTTTGTTTAAAAAAAAAACTTGTTTCTACTATGTTCTAGTCGACTAAAAGGGATTCTAATGTTATTCGAGGTCCTCGTGAATCGATCTTGTAAGTGCGAATTTAGTTGGTGTTTGTGCTAAAAAGATTAGATATAGGTAAATGCTCTGTAACGTCAAGAGTCTCAGTTCAGAAAATTTATCTTTTACGTTATATGTGTGGCCTGAGTTCACCAATACTCTCCCTATCCGATTTGAGCGAAGATAGGAGAGGAGAGCCTCAGACGAGGAGATCATAAGTACATTTGGATATAAATGGAGAGAGATAAGCCATCAGAAGGGTCTTTTTTACAAGCTTTTATTTACTTTCACCTGTGGGTCTGTCTGTCTGTCTGTAATCAAATCTTGCAAGCTGAATTAGAACTACTTCTAAATGTCCGATTGACTTGAAATTTGGTACACGTTTATAGTTCCGATGACAATACAATATTTTAATGTTGTTAAGTTTACACCTCCCCCCCTTTCGGGGGTAGGGGAGGAGGTGCTACTTAAAGTTTGTCCGATTTCGTTTAAAATTGGTATATGGGGGTTTTTGGAAACAAGGAATATGAAATTTCTATCAGATTTTGAAAATTCAAAACGGTGGATTCATCATGGCCGATACTGGGCTAAATGTTGCAAGTCAATTTTAGCTGACTTCTACATATCCAATTGGCTTCAAATTTGGGATGCGTTTGTAGTTCAAATGAAAATATAAAACTAAGGTGTTGCTATTGTTTGTTCTTATGAAGACAGTGGTGTTGTTTACACTTCCCACCTCCCTTTAAAGGTTAGTGCTGGAGGCACTACTTAAAGAATGTCCGATTTAGTTTAAAATTGGTATTAGGGGTTTTTTAGGGACATGGAATATAAATTTTTTATCAGATATTGAAAATCCAAATGGCGGATTCAAAATGGCTTTTATTATATACTACGAATCTAAGTTTTATAAATAAATATATAATATTTACTAAATTTGTGATTTTGCTATACCATAATACCTACAAAAAGTAAAAAATAAATAAAAGTAAAAAAAAAATTAAAACAAGATTTTATTTAAATGCACTAAAAAGAAGAAATTAAAATTTGAAGTAAATCAAACCCATTATTTTGTTACATTAAATATTTTTATATGATATAAAAGCTTGTCGCGAGAAATTTTAACAGAAAAATCTCGCGACAAGCTTTTATATCATATAAAAATGTTTAATGTAACAAAATAATGGGTTTGATTTACTTCAAATTTTATTTTCTTCTTTTTAGTGCATTTAAATAAAAGCTTGTTTTAAAAATTTTTTTGTACTTTTATTTATGTATATGATCATTCAATGAGCTGATAATCAAAATTTCTGTGGATATTGTTACGGGTGAAAATTCTCTTATTTATAAAGGTTATTTTGGGGAGAAATATCGACTTGGTCGACCATCTCTGTTGTCTTTTCTCGATAAGTTCGTACCTGTCTAGGGTCTCTGACAGGTAGTATTTTGATTGACATATGAGGATTTTTAGTTGAATGTCAGCTGATAGGTAGTATTTTGATTGACATATGAGGATTTTTAGTTGAATGTCAGCTGATAGTGATTGACGTGTTTACAGATTTGTTTCCGATATTTTGATCCAGTAGGAGGAGAGGAAACAAAAGAAAAACTGTTGTTATTGATTTTGGAAGGCTTTTATTTAATCATTAGCCAAAGAAGTTCCCTTGGGTAGAGAGGTAGTCCTCGAGGAGTGTCCGTATTTTGTACATGAAGTAGACTGGAAGTCGATTAGGGCTCCGGAGGAAAGGTCAGTTGCGTGGGAATTAAGTCTTAGCAACCGCGGTAATGGCAATATAGACCGTTGTCCTTCTCAAGATACCCAGGAAGTTTGGTAAACCCCTAGTTATGGGTAAGTGATTTCAAGTTGTTCGAATGTAGAATTTCAAGTAGATATTTGGGGCCGAGTTTGGCATTTTTGTAAATTTCGTGTTATGTTGTTGTTATGGTTTATTTTACGCTTTTAGGGTTTTTGGAGCTGGTTTTTTTTTTGAAGCTGGTTTTTGGAACTAGTTTTTGGAAATGGTTTTAGTAGCTGTATTCTACGGTGGAGTTCCGGTAGCGCTTTGTTGCGGGGTTCTATGACTGTTTCCCTGTAGATCAGGAAGAGCCAATTTTACCCGGAATCTGGTTAATCAGCACTGTTTTGACATACAGAGAAGAATGGTGGCTAATTCTCGGATATAACCTCGGGAGTCTGACGCTGTTACACTAAATAAGTCTAATTTTATATTTATATTACTACACTTGGACAGTACTATTGTGCCAGGAATAATTAATACTTTGCATATACTTTTAAATTTTACACAGAATCTAGTACTCGGTTGATTAATTTCTTTAGTAAGTAATAGCATACAGCATAATCTACTGAAGTATACATATTTAAATACCCTTTTGTGAAGAGTTGCTACGCTACTTTAGAAACATTACTTACTTCTTACGGGTGCTAGATTTATGGACTATCTCTAGTACATTTTATATCCGAGGAAGTTAATCCATTTTATTATCTTTTACTTTAATTTTGGCTTTGACAATCGAACATAACATTGTTTCCTTTTTGAGGAATACGTTCTCTTGTTGAAACTTGCAACTTGGGTTTTTGGAAAGGCTATACTAACCGAGTTAAATTAAATTAGTATAGTCTATGTGATAAATTCGGTATTTCTATCACCGTCTAGGTTTCAGGTTGCAGCAAAGCGTTTCGAAGAAGTGAACTTTCAAAATTTTATAACCTTTTATTTGACACTAGAACTTTCAAAATTTTATAACCTTTCATTTGATACCTTCAAATATTTTACATCAAACTGTCAAGGTTGACTAGGGGGTGTGTTTAGTCAGTCAGTAGACCGGGTCATTTCGAAATTTCACTACGGGGTAGCTGGCTACTTTCTAACCAGGGAAACTGAGACGAGCTGAGCCTGGTGTTCGTTTGCAGATGGTGCTGCCTGAGCCATTACGAGGACTGGTGACGTCCGGATTACATGGTAGACATCTGATCGCAGTTCAATTCTTCTTGGTAAATATTAACTTGTTTTTATACCGTCGTTCAGCGCCATCTGCCAAATAGTTTTATCTTAGAATCGAACGTAATAAATTGGCATCCAACGCCAATAGTATTAGGATTAGAATAGCACATAATAATATCCACATCAGTTAAGTAAGAATCAATCAATCAATATTATGGCCCAGATATCTTATGCTACTCGGGTTATTATAATCCTGTAAGGCAGAACCAATATTTGAACGTTACCTTCAGTTAAGCACAGTTTATTTGATAGAAACCAAGAGGTTATATTTACACACTAGAATCTGAATGAACGAATGATGTATCGTCCGCAAAAAGTAATGGTTGTGATAAGTCAAAACCATCCACTCTAAAATTCTTAATGAATATTAAAAACAATAAAGGTTCCAGAGAAGAGCCCTGAGACACACCAAAGAGGTTATTTTTTCGGAAAACAATTCCCCTCCTATTAATGCATAGATACTGATATTCATTATTTATTTAACTACGATACTATTTTCATAATGGAAATTATAAAACTTAAGTTTTCCGCCAAGACTTCGGGTGTAACGTAATCGTTTTTTTTATATCAAACGAACCTGTCGTTTGCTCCTTTTGAGTCTTCTTCCTTTTTAAAGTCTTCGCCAATAATTGCTTGCTAATAGAACCTTAATTGTTTTTTTTTACTTTTGCAAACCATTTCGTCGTACTGTGTACTTATATAAATTTCAACCGATTTCTGTGCCTTAATTTAAAAGCCATTCTACAAAGCGTCTTCATGTGTTTTTCTGAAATCCCATTTTTTCCTATAATGTTTGATAACGGGATTGTTCATTACTATAAGTGATGTTGTAACGTCGTAAATGCTACCAAACCCAGAAATGTAGTTTCTTCCCTTTCACTGGTAGATTTATGTGGTTGATATTATTTTGGTTGGCAAATGTCTTACTAACACTATAGTAATTATCTGAATTATTTTTTTTTATTACGTATACTAACTAAAATTATCGCACTTATTGCTATTTGCTGTAAGCGTTATAGTAAACCGTCTTACATAACTACCACTTTAGGTTTTTATCCATAAGCAGGTTACCGAATGGAGCTCATGTCGATTTCCCTTGTAGATCTTCATTGACTATACAATTTCTTCGCAGATCAATTATTTAATTTAATATTACTTTTTTAACTATTTATTTATCCACCGATATTTTCGCTGGCATGGGATTAATTTGTAATTTTTTTATTTTATTTGGAGGATTAATCTTTATATAAGGCGTTCTGTAATTATTTGTTACTTAGTCAAAACTTAAAAAAATTCAGCCTTTAGTTAGGAATATGTAAACAAAAAAGAATTAGGCAGTATTAATGATTTAGAACTTAAGATTAATGATCTTATAATTTGAGCAATACTTATTTTAAAGAGGTTTATTATTATTTTAATTACAATACCATAATCTCAATTAGGTTTTAGACCTGATTGATTTTCCATTGTGCACGTTATGTCTGGGAATATATTTAATATTTAAATAAATGGCTTAAATAGAATCTTTGATGTTTATTTTGATATTTTACTACCCTAATTTAAATGCTTAAAAAAGCATTGATATATTCGTATTAGAAAATTTAGTGGCGCCTTCGCCCAACTGTCTACTCTACGATCCACACTTATAAATATTAATATAAACCGCTGAGTGAACCAGGCATATGGACCGATTGGTAAGCAATTAACTAATCGCGTTACCTTGTTTTCCTTGTTTGCTCTAAATTTGCAATACACACTGAATACCAGTTGTTTACTTACATTTAAATATAATTAGTTTTTGACTAAAATTCTTTCATTTCCAGAATAACCTCTGAGAAAATTTGAACCATTTCCAATTTTACCACACTGCGTTAATTTTGATCAATATTACTAAACCCTTCTGGCACTACATTTGTTGAGTTCCCAAGTTTCGTTTAAAAGTCTCGACTAGAAAAATTATCCGGTTTTGCTTTTTTTTATCGAAATTCAAAACTGAAAGGCTTTTAAATCTAATGTCTGGCGTTTCCATTAAAATGTTTCAATTATTTTCTCGTTGAAATTTAAAAGCAATTTTAAATTACTAGTGGCCTATTGACGAAGCTGAACAGCAAAAACTGAACATTCTTCTGTTAATCGTTTTGAACTGTTTTCATTTTTTGACAAAATAATTAATAAATAATATCAGGAATATGGTTTAATAATTTTAGGTTCGATAACGATAACTTTTTACGACATACTCTCGTTATCTTGGGAAGATCAGAATATATTCTTCGAACCATATAACTGATACCTCTCGCAATTCTTGGTGCTTCCTATATTTGATTGCCTTGTGATTGATGTTAAAAGCATAATTCCGAATTTCATTGCCTTTATTTGATTTAATTACACAATGTTTCGGACAGTCGTAAATCTGTCCGTTATAAAGTGTAACCTAATCTAAATCCTAAGGCTACTACTGAGCTTATTTACTAGAGCAAGGCACTCATCCGTGATCGAGTTGGGTGCAGTCAAGCATGGGGCCATCCCCTGAGGGCACCGACATTGGTGCACTTCATTAGTGGTGATATGGAGGGAGCATTTGATAAATACCTCACCTCAGTCCATCAGAAGAGCACTTTAAAAGTGAGAAGTTGAGCTCCCAATCATAAGATGGACAGAAACAATGCTAAAGCACCTCTTCGTAACAGCAGAAATAAACGGAACGTCAACGACCGTCAGCACAGTGATGGCGTGCCCTCAAGCAGGTGTTCTCTAACCCTACTGTAGACACTAGTAGTGGATAAAATCTTCACGACTCTGAGTAGAGCTGGATATATAGTTCTAGGCTATGCAGACAACATAGTAGTAATAATAAAGGACAAACATGAAGGCGTAATTCCAAACCGCATGCAAAATGCCCTAAATATCATTAAGAATTTGAGCGAAGAGGAAGGACTCTCCCTAAATCCTAGGAAAACCATTCTTGTCCCGTTTACACAAAGAATTTAGAAATGACAGCGTCCATCCTAACCGGAACACACTTAACTGTTGCCATCGAGGTAAAATATTTAGGGGTCACACTGGACCGTAAACTTACCTCGACCAAGCATCTAGAAAACACCATCTATAAAGCCACAGCGGCAATCTGGACATGCCGCAAACTAGTTGGCAAGACATGGGGCCTAAAACCAAAAAGGATATATTGAATCTATCAAACAATAATAAAGCCCATGGTCACATATGCCTCGTTGATATGGTGGCCAACAACTCAGCAGGTCACCGCTCGGACCAAACTTAATAAAGTGCAAAGGCTGATATGCCTGTAAAAAAACAGGGGCATTGTCAATGTGCCCTACCGCAGCTTTAGAGGTACTGCTGAACATGCGTCCTCTTCATCTCAGTGTGAAGAGGGAGGCGATTATCAGTGCTCACAAGCTATTCCAAATAGGCAAATTCAAGCCTGGAGATCCGACTGGTCACCTGCACATCTTTGAAGAAATAAAACTAGAAAATGCCAGCAAACCAAGTGACCAAATGACGGTCGTTTTGGACCTAGATATCTTATTCGCATTGGTTATTGATGCCCGCCAATCATGGGAGTGTAAAAACTACCTCAGGCTGTGGTACACAGATGGTTCAAAACTAGCGAAAGAAGCAGGATTGGGCATTTCATTCAAACGGTAAGCTCTCCAAACCGCTAGGCAAATATATAACCATCTTCGAAGAGGAACTGGTTGCCATAAATATATGTGCAAAAGAGTGCCTCACACAAGGACTTCACAGAAAGCACATCTACATATTTTCAATCAGGTGACTCTAAGAGCTCTGAAAGCTTTCAAGTGCATGTCAAAGCTAGTGGGAATGTAAGCAAACCCTAAAACAATTAGCAACACGCAAACAGGTGACTTTAATGTAGGTTGCTGGCCAAAGAGGCATAGAAGGCAACGAAAAAGCAGGCTGCCTTGCGAAAGAAGGAGCTGGAACACCATATTATGGCCATATGAATTGCCGCATCACCGAAGAACTAAACAAATGGGAAAAGACAAACTGTCGTCCTACTGGAGAAACACTTCAGGACTAAGACAGGCGAAAAGGTTTATCACCATCTTCGCGAAAAGAGCGGAACAGATCTTAGACATGAACAGAGCAGATATTAAAACTGTCGCCGGACTGCTCACTGGACACTGCCCGGTGAAATTCCACCTAAAGGCAATAGGCAAAGCAGAAGACTACCAATGCAGATTTTGCAATAATGCAACTGAAACCGCAGAACATCTAATCTGCCAATGTTCAACCTACCTCTGGAAAAGGCTCAAGTACCTTGAAGGAGTGTAGCTATTACCTCAAGAAGTGAGTGAACTACCTTCCAAGAAAATAGCTTCGTTTGAAATAATCCTACATCTCTTGGACACAAATTAATTTGCAGAGTCATGTACAAAATACCTATAAAGGTAGCAGTGCCGGGCGGCTGAAACTAGCCGAAACGACTCCCTAGCAATCTACAATCTATTTGTGGTGACCAAATAGTGGGTACTTCTACGCTTGGATTGCTGAAGATATTCTAATTGTTTTTTTATTGAAAGCTTCTTTAAACTTGCGTTTTTTTTCAATAAGCTTCCTTATGGACCATGATCATGTTGTTTGGACCAAACATTGTCAGCGATACTTGATCTTGTTGTTGTGCTCCTATGTGTGTTTTTGTGTTCTCCTAACATACATATTGAGGCTTATTGGTCTGTAAGCAATTATGTCTACTTTTTGCAAGTATATAGCTTTCACCTGTTTCCACACACTTGGTATAAATCCCCAGCCTAAACAGCATCTATAGATACATATATGTGATATTAGTTTATGTTGTCGTCCTTTTTATAAGAGTAGAGGAATTTATTTCATCCAACCATGGTGTTTTGAACGGTTGTGGTTAATCTATAGCTCATCTAATCTTGTCGGGTGTCGCTATGTCCTTTACTAGCCTTCAGTCCAGCTTTCATGGCTCAAACTCTCCTACTTAGTTTACATGTAGGTGTTGTAATTTTTTTTTTTTTGAAAAATTTGTCTTTGTTTCTTTTGGATCCTTCCTCGACTTTGTGAATTCAGGCGTTCCTTGCGACCACGAGTCTCGCTTGGCTCTCCGAATTTATTTGCTATATTACGCATTTGTTGATCTGTAAATATGCTAATCGTTATTCGTTTTGGCTTTATAGCCTTCTGACTGTGGCCCGTAGCTTCTAAGCTTTTCGTTCCACCAGAACTTAGTTCTGGTGGAACTGGTTCTTTTGGTAGTCCCTAATCATCGCATCTGCCACCAATTCCACTGCCAGCTCCAGATTCTCCAGATCTTTAAGTTTTATTGCGTTACCTACACACTTTCCCTGAGGGATATCTTTTCAAGAGAGTATCTCTCGAATTCCGCTCCGCTCCGCTTTAATAGATGGAGTTTTTTATGTCAAACCTTATGTGCCTATCGTCTTAAAAGGATGGTTCTTTTGAGGTGTGCCAATTTTTAATCATGTCATTTATCACCTCCGTTTAAAATGTTATGTCGAAAACTTTCATGTGGGCCGTCGCGTCGTTATGAAATTGGATTATTTACCTTTGTTGACTATATTCAGCTCTTTGGTTAAGACGAACTGAAGTAATGATTCGATTCTTGCTGATGCTTGATATTATTACTTATCCATATTATATGTTCTGCGTTAGCATCACATCCATGACTAATTGGAGTTCCCTTTCCCTGCAGTAAGATATGACATACTTCAAAATCTGCGCATTTTATGAATTTCCTTCTTCCGTGAGGCAAGTGGACGACGCATTACCAAGCTCTTCTCTTCTTCCTCCGCAGGCAATGACAGGATTGCTGTAGCACAGTCCCTTCGGAGCAAAGTCCCGGGATTAGTGTACAGTTCACTTTGTTGCTAAACATTATTTATGCGCGTGGTCTTATAACCAACCTACTGTATAGTACCTTACCTACGATTTTCTCGTTGTTTTGCGACGCGCTTTCCGTGTGATAGAAAATATTACCGTTTTTTTTTTAAGAAAAATTATGAAATAAAATAAACGATGTTGAATGCTTGTGGAGCTATGACGAGTTCCACCAAGAATATTAGCAATAACCACCTACCGAATTCGACCAGATCTCCTTCACTAAAACAAACACCGGACAAGATCGAAACGTAAGGCTCCGTAGCAAGTTGTATGGTGTGCGCTCAATTTGCCCGCAGCTCCGGGGAGAGGTTCTTTGGTCGCCACCAAATTCGAAACGGACCGTATTGGAAATCCCCGCGTTGTTCCCGGAACTTGCTATAAGACCTCAGTTTTGCTAACCCTTCCGGTAAGATTTGCCAAATGAAATTCCACTGAATATAAAAAAAAGAAAATACGTAAAACGCGCAAATATTGTTTGCCAAATGAAACACCGAAAAACAATACTATCACTTTAATCAATAAAATTAAAAAAAAAAGCAGCAAAAGGGGCCGCAAGAATAGCCCTGAAGAGGGTAGGGAAAGGTCGTAAACAACTATCCTTAAAATTATGTCTTAATTTTGCAAGGCACCCGATGAGCCAATAAAGAAACTATAGCGCAACAGTAAATGGCGAACACCCAAAAATTTTGATATAAATTCTCTTTTTTTTGAGGTATGGTTGAACCAACAAAACAAAAATACTAAACTAACTGATAAGACTTAGCTACAAGTACACAAGAGAGATAAAATTATCAGTGGTCGGCTATGTGATCACACGGCCGCTAAGAGGAATAGTGCGCTCTAACCTAGTTACAAATATATGGTGCGTAAATGGATAATCAAATAACAAATTTTACCAAACACAAGGGAAAAAAAGAAGAATTAAATCTACACTAATATAGCACTTATCTGAACTTCCTAATCGTACGTGTCTATGTGCAACCTGGCTGGGTGGCACTTCCCGACGACAACCTACTTGTCCCACCGGTCCAACGGACGGTCAGGTCACTCCAGATAGACTAACCGTGCTAGTCCCAAAAAAAACAGCAGGCAGGTAAGCCAACTGATAAAGTTCAACCTGGCTTAGAGGCTCCTAACTCCTTGTCCGGTAGTTCAGCAGACTTCTGCTCCCGGGGAACGGCCCTAGGAATGAAACATTTCCTAGTAACGAGCCACCCCGATATGTGATCCGATTGCTAATATATACCATCTTTCCAAAAAAACAATTAGTTAGCAGCATTACTGATTACTGATTAAAGAGATTACTTCTTTACATTTTAAATCGAAGTCAAGAAAATAACCAAGAGTTGAAGAATAAATAATTAAAGCGCCCTCGTAACGATATATTTGAGCAATCTGAAAAAAAAACACATTACAAATATAGCTTATTACTAATTATGCACGAAAACTACCAAAAATTAGATTCAATCAGGGGAAGCCGTCATCATTAGTTAAAAACAATAAATATAGAGTCCTTCAGAAGGAGAAAATAAGCCGTTTAATCGCTCAGCCGAACCCGGCATCGCATGGATAAACGAGCATGTTCATAAAAAATCATAAATAACAACCATAGTTCAAGATAAAAGCTAAATAATCGTGAATAAAGGCATTATTTCAAAATTTTCACGGATAAAATGCACGCTATATTGATAAAAGAATTCTACTATGAGGCCCTAAAATGAACTTAAATAAAAAAGTCCGGTCCACAGATCGAACCAAAATCACTAAATTAAACTTAAATGAAATCATCGTACTAGACGAATTTGTATCATATCAACAGTATAGCGTGCCTACATTTTTAATTTAATCACTCGAGAACCAAAGTTCAAAAAAATAACAATTATTAATGATAATACACCAAAAATATAGACTCTCTTAGTCATAAAATATGATGGGAGACTTCCTCTATACGGAAACAGTTTAAGTATAAACAAAAACGGCATTAAACCGAAATTCCCTGTTTAGTGTCTATTAAACCAAACGCATCAAACAACACGAAGCCGTTTGCAAAACAAATATTAAGATTTAAAGAAAACATAATTTCCATGGCAAAGACTCAAACTTCGGTACTATAAAGAAAACCACGAAAAAAACAGCAAACTTGGCATTATTACTTAAAGATTGTGGCGAATGTCGCCATCAAAAAAAAAAACACGAAAGCAATGGTTATATTTCTACCCCCGTATCTAAATCGCCTCGGATTGGTCAAGTAAATTGAACCACTAAAATTGCCGAAAATCTACGTCACTTCGTCGGCAATAAAATAAAATGATTAATACGACCGTTCATAAAAACCGAGTAGCAAACAAACAACGAATAACTTGTTCGAATTTAAAATTCACGAGCCTGTATTATTCTCGTATCAGTTTGACGGTACACGAATAATCAAATCGAAATGACAGAACTATTAGCTCTAATTGCCTCCTTAATTAGGATGACGACGCACCGAAATAATTTGGCTTAATTAATTGGATCCGAAAGAAATGATAAGTAAAATAAAAATAATACAATAAAAGCAGTTAAATTACTAAATAACTCGAAAAACGCAAAATATCTGATAGTAATAAAACTCACCTCTAAATACGGAGGGGACGATGCGTTGACACCAACAAAAAACGCCGAGCTAAATGGCTGACTGTTTTCAAAAATCCACACTACACGATACTTCCGTATTTTAAAACACTATCGTAATCAATTTCCAAAACCCAAAACGGAAATAACTTGGAGGTCAGTCGACAAAATTCGCCTAAACTAGATTGGCGAGAACCAATTTCAAAAATGGACTGCCTTTATCCGGCTTCTCTAGGGAAAAAAGAACGAGTGTCTCACAGCTAAACCGATCTTTCGACCCATCGAGTCCGCGCAGCATTTCCAGTCCCTCCAATCAGGACGGGTTTTCGCAGGCCAGCGCAAAGGATGCCAAATCCCCGGTCGTACTACGTATGAAATCGCGAATATTACCTAGGCCGGTCAAAACCTTCTAATAATTAATGATCCCAGAAATGGAATGTTACAGTTTACCCAGGACTCCTGCAGGTGGACTATATCTAAGCCTCCTTTTTCGAAAATCCGTAATAGCATGGCTGAAACAAACTTTGCGTACTAAAGGTTTACCTGTAGGGGCTTGAGTTCCCTTTTAATATTTAAGAGTTCCGCGTTGTTGCTTTTGGATGCTGCATCCGTCGTCGACCTCCAAGCCCGCATCCTCACGCTGGTGGATATTTATTATTTTCATTGGGCCAACACCCGCATGGCTGGTACAGTTTTCTTTAGCAGCTTCCTCTTGGTGATAGGCCTCGGTTTGGACCAGCTATCCTGTTTAGGTATCTTTCTCTTGGGTTCCTCAATTGTTTTTAGACTCTTCTTCTTCTTCTTCTCACACCATGTTATGCACCCAGTGGCAAAAATCTAATCTCCTACATATCTCTAAAGCAGGACGCGCACTGAATCGACTCTGATCGGTCGGCTCGGAACGGTAAGATCAGACCAGCATTGTATGCCGCGCACTGACTCAGTAGCTATTTAGTATAAAACCTTAAGCAATTTTAAATATTATTTCAGAAAATTAGTTCCAGTTCATCAGAACGATGAAGGCATTATGATTACCTTAGCATGCCAAGAAATTGCATCTATTATACTAAAACATAGTCAACCACCATCGAAACAATCGGCAGTTTTTGCCCGTTCTATCATTCATTGGCGTTGCCGAGCCGAGTCGGCCGATCTGAGCCGACCGGTCAGATCGAGTGCGCAAATGCATAGCAAAATGTGCCGATCGTACCGTTCCGAACCGACCGATCCGAGTCGATTCAGTACGCGTCCTGCTTAATGGTAGTATCAGAGGATTATATCTGTTCAAGCACAGTAATTAAGTTTTCCTCAGTGCGTGCTCTTCGACGTTTATTGGCAGTTAGTATGGACAGAACACGTCCAATTTTCTTCGAACGTCTAGCAAGACTCACAAAAACACTTTCAGGATTTTTTTCCATCTCAATATCTCAAAGCATACTCTCACGAGGCGATCACTGGATTTTGTAACACTATTAGTTAATTGCTCAACAACCGGTCCATATGCCTAGTTCATTCAGCGGTTTTAATATTTATAGGTGTTAGTCGTAGAGTTGGTGACAGTTGAGCGAAGGCGCACTACATTTTTTTACTACAATGATTTTTGAGCATTGAAATTAGGGTAGTAAAATTAAAAAAAAAAAACTATATAAGAATATCGTGACATCTGAAAAATAAATGTATGAACTCAACTTAGCGTTAACCTCAGCATACCAAAATAAACATCAGACTCTCAAATAAACTGTTTATTTAAATAATAAATACTTTCCCAGATATAACCGCACAAAGGACAATTAATTGGATTCGAATTTAAGTTGAGGTTATGGTATCGCACCTAAAATAATGAGAAGATTCCCTAAATTAATTATCATCCGAATTATCAGATTATTAAGTCTTAATCTAAACTCCCATATCGTTAAAGTTCTGACTAAACACAGTTAATCACAAAATACGGTATATAAGAATTTCTTTACTAAACAAAACTATTTTAAATTAATCCCAAGGCAACGACAACATCATTCGACAAATAAACAGTTAATAAAAAAATATTAAATCAATGATTCAACCTGTGAAGACAATATATCGTCGGTAAATATATACAAGGGAAATCGAAGTGAGCTCAATTCGGTGACCTGCGTTAAGTCGAAAATCTAAAGTTGCAATTAAGTAAGACAGTTTACTGCCATGAGGCTTACAGCAAATTACATTAAAAGTAAATGTACACAGTAAGGTAAATGTACTTACAGTAAGGTAAATGTACGTAATACAAAAAAGGTTAAGTCAAGTAATTACGGTTGTATTAGCCAGCCATTCCATAACCTAGATCATATGAAGCAGGATAGTGAAGAAAGTTTGTGTCAATTAATTAAATAACGGCCAAGAATATTCTACTACGATCGTAGTAGAATATTCTTTGATAACGGCAATAGAGACAATAAAAGATAATTATCTACTTAAAGTCACTCAACGAAAAAATTAAGTTAGGTAATTATAGGGCCTACTTGTATTCTGTAGATCGTACGGACGTGAAATCTTACTATTACTAATAAATTATTAGTAATTTTGATTAACAAATATAGGCACACTATATTTATAACATATAATTTTTCTTTTAGGAAGGGTAATCTCAGTATATGTAAAATAACTTTAGAGGACGATACGGCCGATAATATGAAAAAATATATATGGCAGCAGCAGCATATTTGCCAATTTATCTCACGACAAATGAATGCAGAAAATGGACCTGATGGTCAAAAATAACGACGATAATATCGCAATATATCGTCTTTGTTCTCCTTCCTTACGCGTTCAGCGCACGGAAGAGAAGGCCACGTCAATTGCCAATATTATCTTAGACGTCCATCAAGAGAACGTTCGAACACGCGGGGTAACCATGTACCCTCGGAACTGCATTCGTCGA
>MU183543.1:160286-192268 GCA_016904865.1 Pissodes strobi
AAATTATAATACTTCTTTGCTTTGTTGTCTATTACCTTATGAGTGAGGTATTCCCTTTTCAAGAGATATTATGGGAATTCTACTCAAGATAGCATTCTGAACTTAGCTTTTTAACGATATATCACAAATACAAAACAAATTTAATTTAATCATAAAACAATACCAAAATATACTTGGGAATATAGCACAATAAAACACCGCAAAATAATATTTATTTAACACATGAATGCCATTTTGCATTGCCAACTTTTTTTTGTTAATGTATACCGAGATGAATAGGACATATTGTAATGAATAAGATAATAAATGAAGAATACATTCAGCCAGGAAATGCAAAATAATAAAAAAACTGATAGAAAGATGAGTTTTTATCAATACCTTTTGTATAAATACCGGTCCCACTCCCGTTGGGACCGAAACTAAATGCGGTAGAGGTAGAGATTTTTAATATAAAATATGCCTAAAATTGTGAAATTTGTGCATTTGCATTTTGTTAGTGGTAAGAACATTGCCCTATGTTCGTGAAAATAGACTCTTAACCCTACTACCCACACAGCAGAAGAAATCCTCAGGATATTTATAGAATGTCAGAATGTCCCAGCACAAGATCATCTTGTGGAAAATATCTATAGGATATTCACTGAATGTCTTAATATCCTCTAGATGTCTTATGTTGGGATATCTTACAAATATCCAAATTGGACATCCTATAAATATCTAGCTTGGGACAAAAAATTAAATAAAAATTTTGAAATATCCTATGCATGTTGAAGGGATATTAGGTATACTAGGTATATGAGATAATACCATCTATTAACAAAATATAGTACGAATTTAAAAATTAAATTAATGATCTTACATTATAATTTTTCAAATACTTAATATGTATATAATTTATTGATTGTTTATTTAATAAGAGATCAAGATATTCGATAAATATCCTTTGGATGTTGATTACTGAATTGAATATTTATTTAAATTGCTATAAAATAATAAATGTCTATTTTCACCGACAAGCCCCGGTGGTTGTAGTTGTTGGCACTTGACATTAATAAAAATACCTACTATAAATTAAAAAAATTGTCGCGTTAAGCCAGAATCGTACCCGCGGCCGGTGGCATCTAGTAATGAATAACAGAATTATATTATGGGCGAGGTTAGTGCAACTGCGCAGCGTATCATCGTCCTTTTCTTATAACTAGTATTAAAAGAAGATAATAAGAAGTTGCCATGGGGCAGCGAGCTGCGATGGTAATCTTCATCAAAATGTAATAAAATGGTTTTCTAATACATGTTTATTTGTGCATCTACCAAATAAATGTAACATGTAACCCAAAAATAAACGATGTAAATAATTATTTTATTTGACTCGCTATCTGGCAATGCTGGCCAGATGACCTACAATTGTGAATTATTTTATTTAATGGTATGGGGAAGAAAAGGACGAGCATACACTCCAATTGCCTTGCTCTACTAATCGAATAAGCTTTTACTGAAAAGAAGATCTTTATTTTGGCACCATGTCGATTTGGATTTGGCGCCATTGTGGCGAACTGTCATCTGTCTTATGGGAATGTGAATTGTAATCCCTCGTTTTTTCGGCGTCCTTCCCAAAAAGTGGTAATATTTTGGGGCCACGTACCACAGGGTACGTGTTTGTTGCGGCGTTCGTCGCTTTCAGTCAAGAATAATAAATTGATATTGTTCTTGGTTTGCAGGATTTCACGTGAGTTTTTTCAAACTTTTACCGCTTTGTGTGCTTGCGTTTTTTTTGGGTACAACAGTGTCCCTACGTGTTTGTGATATTTTCTCTGGTAGTAATAACTACCTAAAGTTGCTCGTAAATTTGTTATAATTGTGAAGAGCAACCGAGCTCAGCTATGCCTAAAGCAAGAATAAGAAAGCGCAAATCTACTTTTTATCGAGCTTTGAAGAAAGATACATTAACTTTGACCAGCAATAGCATATCTAATTCTAGTGTTCCTACTGTTAGTGATAGGCATATTAATATTTTATCAGATCAAGTTCGGTTTGTTCCAATAACACCAAATTTAGTGGATCTTCGACAGCCTCAAACTCAGATCAGCGATAGCTTCTGTGAGTCTACATCATTAAATAAAAATGGTAATAGTAGTGTGGCTGAAAATGATAACTCTAACTTTATTGCTTCCTTTGAGCTTTTCGACAATGATTTACAGGCAGATTCTGATTCTGTCGACTCTTTAAATTTTGATGATATTAATTTAGAAACACAGCCTTTTACCTCACAGGTACAAAATACTGGTATACATGAACAACTGCAGAACTGGGCTCTTTCAAATAAAGTAAATAATGTGACACTATCTGAATTGTTAAAAATTTTAAAACCGCACTTTCCGACCTTACCAATAGATGCTCGAACATTACTAAAAACTCCCGCTAAAGCTATTCTAACTCGGTCAGTACATCCTGGAGAGTATTATTATTTTGGTTTAGAAAAACAATTACAAAAAAATCTTCAAAATGAGTTTAATGCACATTCTCAACTAATAAAAAGTTGTGAAATATTAGTAAATGTAGATGGTTTACCTATAAGTAAAAGCTCGGGAAGTCAGTTGTACCCAATATTAATTTCACTTTTTAATTCAGATTTTGTGACTGTTGTTGGTTTATATCATGGTTCTGAGAAACCAAAAGACTGTAATGATTTTTTAAAAGAGTTTGTTGATGAAGCAATTAGTCTTACTAACAATGGCGTTAATTTTATGAACAACTCAATACCATTTAGAATCAAAGGCTTTATCTGTGATGCTCCCGCAAAATCTTTTGTCAGATATACAAAGGGCCATACTGCTTATAATTCGTGTACAAAGTGCTATCAAGAAGGGTCCTATATTAATAATCGTGTATGTTTTCCAGAAGTAGAATTTAATAAACGTTCAGATGAAGATTTTTTGTTATTTCGACAAAAGGAGCATCATACAGGTACAGCTATTCTCACAAATGTGCCAAATTTTGGATTAGTTTCTTCATTCCCTTTAGATCCTATGCATCTTATTTATTTGGGTGTAATGAAAAAGCTTCTTATAGACTTGTGGTGTGTAGGAAAACCTCCTTTTAAGTTGTCAAGTAGATGTTTATCAAACATATCAGAAAATTTGGTACGACTAAAAGAACACATTCCATTAGAATTTTGTAGAAAACCCAGGGCCTTAAATGAGGTTAAGAGATGGAAGGCAACATAGTTTCGCCAATTTTTGCTATATACAGGCCCATTGGTTACCAGAAATATTTTAGAAAAAAAATATTATCAGCATTTTATGGTTTTACATTCAGCAATATTTATATTATCAAGTGCAGAATGCACAGGTGAAAAAATGGACTATGCCCAAAGCCTTTTAAAATATTTTGTAAAGAAATTCCCTGTTCTTTATTCTGTTGAATTTATGTCACACAATATTCATAATTTGTTACACTTAACTGATGACAGCCGAATTTTTGGAAATTTAAGCAAGTTTGATGCATTTAAATTTGAAAATTTTTTACAAATTCTAAAGAAGTTGATAAGAAAGTCAGAAAAACCCCTTAAACAAATAATAAATCGTCTAAGTGAATTTGAAAGTGCTAATTTAAATATAACGTGCACTAAAAATATCTGCCGCCTTCCATCAAAAACACATTCTTCGGGGCCTCTTCCAAAAGGATGTTTTGATCCACAGTATATTGAATATTCCTTTAAACATTTTAAGTTAAAAATAGTATCCCCTGATAATTGTTGTAGTTTAACCAACGGGGATATTATAATTATTGAGAATTTTGTTACAAATAATAAAAATTAAACTAGGGTAGTGGGTAGAAAATTTAAAAATATTTCTGATTTTTTTAGTAAGCCTTGCCCTTCTTCCTATCTCGGTAGTTTTGCAGTGTCAGACTTAGACGATATTTTAAACATTTGGGCTTTAAGTGATATTAAATTAAAATATGTAAAATTGCCCATTACCAAAACAAAGTTTGTAGTTTTTCTTTTACTACACATTGAGAGTTAAATATGTAATGTATGTAACTTTTGTTTATTGTATAACCGAACACGTGCCAGTATACTTTCAAATATTATTTCCTATAAATTTTATATTTTGAAATCTTCATAATTTATTAACTTAGACTTAGAGTAACAATTAAAATTATGCAACTTCATGAAAACCCTAATAATTTTATTGTTGTGTTAGCATTACTAAAAATATTTAGTTTATTTAGGTACATATGTATATGTATCTAATATTATTTCATTTTGGCTTTGGATGTATGCTTTAGTTTTAGTTTAATTTGACTGTGTTACTTTTTTGCTTGCTGTATTTAGACATTTTCTGTTTTGTTGAAGCAAAATATAAACATCTGGTGTGATGGTTTGGCATGTTGTGGTTTTTGTCGATGAAGAAAGGGTGGAAGTTGTTCCCAAATGTTGGATTATCAACAACGATTTGTGTTATTGGCCTAATGTCAAGAAACATTTTGTAGCATCTCTTATAAAAAGCTGTTCCTTGCCAGAAAAAGGAAAATGAGATATTGTCAAAATAAGATTAATGGGCGCAAATAAAGTATATGGTAAGCATGTTATCAACTATACTAAAATTAGGGAAAAAATATTGAAACTTGTCAAATTAAACAATTCTCTTTAATTTTTGCCCTCAGAATTAATTGCTGACCTTTAAATTTTTCATTTAAAAAATTAAATTTCCATATTTTAGGCAAGGGCTTGTAGTTTTTTGAGCACCTTGTATTAAAGAAAAAAACTTTGAAAACCAGTAAAAACTTATTTTTATTTCTTTTTCAATTTTAGATGATTATACACATGCCTCAAATGCTGCAACTAAGGCGTGTTATAAATCTGACATAAGTTCGTCAGAATCTGATATTGCTGGCAACAAAGTGAAGCTAAGTTCTTCAAAGGGAAGAGCAATAAAACAAAACAAAAGGTATTCACCTTCAGACGACGAAGCAGAGAGTTCTGATGCAAGTTATGTTTCCTCACTACTATCAGTTCCTAGCAAAGTTGTTGACGAAAGTTTCATTCAGCAAGGTAAGCCCCTAACAATAATAACATTTTGAGTAATGATTTCAGAGTTAACTTTCCTATTGTTTTAATTTTATTTTAATTGTTGTGTTTTAGAAGTAGCAGATGACCCTGATGAGGATGAATATGTCAAGCAAAAGAACCATGGCAAAATTTTACCACATTCTAAAAATGTTGTTCCAAAAAAGGCAGACGTTTTCCCATCCACACCAAGTACTACAAATAAAAGGCTAACAGTTAATGAAGAAGGTACATTTTTAAAACGTGTTTACTGGCAAGTATTATCCTTTTATGTTTTTTTTAGATACGCTTCAGAAGTTATGCTCAAGAATTTCTTATTTAACTCTTCTTTTAAAAGGAGCAGTTAATGATATAGCTTTTATAAAAGAGCATTTAGAAGCAGCCAGCGAGCCACCTTTATCAGAATTACCACCTACAGAAGATACCTACTCATTATTTCCTTTTAATAATATTGAACATTTGGAAGAGTTTGACAAAACTCTTGTAGAAAAAGAAAATTATTTGAAAATTGTGAGTATTCATTTTCCTGTATTTTTTTGTAAATTTCCTTCTAGTTTGACTTAATGGTTAAGTAGTACCTAATTACTGCATAAAACTGCACATTCTTAATTTTAAATACATTTCAGTAATAATTGAAAAATTGATTAAAAAAAAGCTTCTGAAAATTGAAATAGTTAATAATGTTCGTCTTAAATGTATTTTTCTCTTCTATTTTTTTATTATTGCTTTATGTATGTTTTAGGTTAAATTTATGTCAAGGATTGGTGGAGAATCCCCATATGATTTTGTTAAAAGAGTAATGGGGCGTATTTTGACAGATGAATTAGCTTCCCACTTTTCTTTTACTGGACATAAAGGAAAAAAACCATTTGGCGTCTACTCTCTAACAAAAGCATTACAAGGTAAGAATTTTACAATTCATTACTTTTCGTACTAAAATAAAAAAATAATTATATTTATTTCCTTTCTTTGTATAAAAATAAAGTAAAAGAACTTTTTTACACAAAAAATTACTGTTAACTACAATAAACTCCATTTTTTGGATTATCCCAAAAAATTGTAAATTAAAAAATTAAATTATCTCTATTAGAATATTTTTGTAGATGCATCGAAAAATGTCAAAAAATTAAAAGACTGCACCGAAGTTGACATTGAAAAAAAATTAAAAGACTGGCTACGTCATGCTCCAGCAAGGGCAGAAAAAGAAAGAGTAGGGGATGGAATAATAGTAGAGGAAGCCGAAGGTAATAATTGATTTGTGAATAAATTGATTATTAATAAATATAGTTGACTAAGTTTATTTGAAAAGCATTTCATTTATACTTTACAGGCCATAAAATTATAACATTTCAGCTCTTAGATGCGTCGCATCCTGTAAAAAAGCATCCTTTGCTGTTTAGTTCGTTATTAGCAGTTGAATAAACGTTCACGCTTTCGAAATAACATTTCGTTTTTTAAATTATGTAGCACGCTCTATATCTTTGACATATTATTGCTGTTGAAAATTGACAGTTTTTACATGTATAATTCAAACGTTTTAATATTGACGTCAAACACTTGACCACGAAAACCTAAAATATTAGAAAGAGATCATTTTGCCCTAAGTAAAAAATGTTGGTTTTTACAACCTGTCAAAATTGTAATTTTTCAAGCGACAATATCTCAACAAATGTGTCATATACCACACAAAAAAGGTTAGAATGGTTTGAAGAATAATATGTAACAATATTATATAACATGTCCTCTCTATTTAAAAAAAATATTCAGTTCTTGCACAAAAATATTTAAAGTATAAAGCTTAATTTTTACTTACATTTTCGTACATATAAATGTTTTCTAATCTCTTTAAAGTTTAAAAAAGGGGGGAGGGGGTAGTATATAGTATTTTGGACACCCTGTAAATAACGTCCGAGAAAAGTACCCATATGATCCCAGGACGAGTTGTAATTATCCTATAAACGGACAGGTGTGGTCACCATGATATCATAAGGATGTTCTTAATAATCTCATAAAAATTGTTGAGGGATGTTTTCAAGATAACTTTTTTGTCCCATTTAATTATCCTATGGATATTCCTCTATTGTCACTAGATATCCTTAAGACATCTTCAATATCCATGGTAGATATTTATAGGATATCTCTATAACGTTTATATGTTGTGTGGGTACACTAGACTATACTTTCTAATTATTCGACACTATACTATTAAATATACACTATAGTTTATAGTTAGGGACTGATTGCTCTAGTACAAGGTGTGTTTTCACAAATATCTATTATAATTTGAGAGCTCATAATACCTAGTATTATCTGAAATAACTGAAATTTTAATATTCAAAGTAAAAAACAAGCCCTTAATGTTTTTATTTTGTGGCTTTATAACACCTATTTCCTTTGACTGCCTTTTAACTCTACACGTAATAAGTTTTAGGTAACCAAGGGTACAGCTGAACAGCATCAGAAGTGTGATTTTAATACTTCAGTTTTATATAGGATATCTAAGTAACCTATTTGTAGCATTATTAAGGGTTGTACGGTGGTTTTAGGTACGAGTTGCAATAAGTAAGTGTTTAGCTCTGGTTGAAGTTCAGTCGCTTAGTTGAAAACATCGACTTTTAAATAATCATGCATAATAGTGATGAGTGAATTAAATATGGTGTTAACCTGTTATGTTCCCAAATGTAGAGGGAATTATAACAATGGATAAAAATTGGCAATTTTTTCATTTCCAAATGATGGAGAATTGGGGCGAACTGGCTACCTGACTCCGACATAGTAAGGTGTCTATAGTGAACACAACGAGTGAAGCCCAAAAGAAATTTTGTCCAAAGAGAGAAAAAGACGAAAAAATTAGCCCAGAGAAAAGAACTATGATGGAAGAAAGAAGGGCCTTAAGACAAAATATAAACGTTGATCCCCGAAAGATTCGAAATATTAACAACAACATTTCAAATTCAATAAGGAAAGATATACGGAAATACAAAGAGGAAAAAATCATGCAAACCATTGAATACAACAAAGGCATGAAAGTCCTAAGAAGAAAATTCGAAAATGGAAAGAAAGAAATATTCACACTTAAGGATATGCAAGGAAACCGTACTTCAAACAGGGAACATATAATAAAGGTAGTAGAGGAGTTTTATGAAGAACTATATAAGAACAGAAGTGAACTGTCTGCAGAGCCGGTCGAGCTTACCATCGATAGAGTCATAAATCAAGGGTCAGAAGAAATTCTCTATGCCTTGACCAAAATAAAACACAATAGAGCCGCAGGTGAGGACGGAGTCGCCATAGAGGCTATAAAACTTGGAGGATAAACATTTCTGTCTAAAATACAGATCCTTCTTAACCTGTACCTACACCAGCAAGCCATTCCTTCTCGATGGAACGATGCAATTATGATTTTAATGCACAAAAAAGGGGACAACACAAATCTTGAAAACTACAGGCCTATCAGCCTGTTAAACCACTTATACAAGTTATATACCCGAATTTTAACCTCGAGAATGGAGAATAAGATGGAGCTTTATCAGCTAAGAGAGCAAGCTGGCTTTAGATCAGGATATGGAACTAACGACCACCTGCAAGTTCTTAAAGTACTTATAGAAAAAACTACTGAGTACAACCGACCACTGGTTCTACTGTTCGTGGACTTTCAGAAGGCATTTGACACTGTGGACTTTGATGCAATTATGAAATAGCTAAAGGAATCACGTGTAGACTACAGGTACGCTAAAATTATTTTAAACATCTATACGAATGCAACAACTACAGTCAAACACCCTGCCAACAGCAGCCAAATTAACGTCAAACGCGGAGTTAGTCGGGAAAATACAATGTCACCTAAACTATTTACCGCTATTTTAGAATATGCGTTTAAGGACTTCAAGTGGAACACCCAGGGAGTCAGAATCGATGGCGAACAACTAAATCACCTTCGGTTTGCTGACGACATAGGTCTAATAACCGACAACCTAGAAGATATTAAGAACATGCTTATAGATCTTAAAAATATCTCACAGAATGTCGGATTGCAAATTAATGACAGCAAAACAAAGATGATGACAAACTTAGTACCAAGTGAACAAATAGAAGTAGACGGATCGACAATTGAACTAGTGGAAAAATACATATATCTGGGACATGAGGTCAAAATTAGCAGAGACAATTAAACGTACGAACTGGCAAGGAGAGTGACTGTGGGATGGGCAGCATGTGGCAAACTAATCAACATACTCGAGTCCAACATACCAATTATTAGACTAAAAAGAAAAGCTTTTAATCAATGCGTGTTGCTAGTTTTAACATACGGGGCAGAAACCCTAACTCTTACCAGATCATCAATAAAGAAGCTACAAATCGCACAACGAAAAACGGAAAGATCAATGCTTCGACTGACGTTAAGGGACATAGTAAGAAACGAAGATCTGCGAGGAAAGACTAAAGTAGATGATATTATTGAGCACATTACTAGGGCAAAATGGCGATGGGCAGGAGGGCAGGACACATTGCAAGATTAAAGGACGGAAGATGGACAAAGAGGATTCTGGAATGGAGACCTAGAGCCGACAAAAGAAGCAGAGGTAGATCACCGACACGCTGGACAGATGATATAAAAAGAATATCATGCAACTGGATTGCTACAGCTCAGGATCGGAAGATATGGAAATGCTTAGAGGAGGCCTATGTTGAACAATGGACAAACAGGGCTGGATGATGATGATGATGATGATGATGATAGTGGGTAAATTTAATTAAGAATGAAAAATAATTTTTTGTTCCAATCAATAATACTCCAGTAAGTCTTTTCTATTTCTATAGGTAGTCACTAGTCATACACACTGTATTTTTACAGGCTGTGCCTAACATTACGTGCATAATATATGATATTATTTAATTGCGCAGGCAATTAAAGTAGGTTAGGTTTGTGAAAACGACTTTAGGCCAAATGAATATATGTTTTATTAATATTGATGAAGCTTCTCAAGCTCACTTGAACTTTATTGGCTTTATTTCTGAAAAGCTGTCTATATCAATAGAGCAAATGGATGTTGTTGTCAACAAAATTGTATGTCAAGACAAAATAAGCCAACTCAACTTACCACTTCTATATGATGTTAATACTGTACTACTATAGAGAGTTCTTATTGAAGCTGCTTATTTTCTAAAACAACATACCGCTACAAATAACATTGCAAGTGATATTTAAACATCTTTAGGAACACATTCTATTTTTTTGTAGTTGCAATAAATACCGCAAGTGCCACAAGTGTCATCACTCAACAGTCCAAATTCAACCAGTTCAAAAAAATGTTTGAAAACTTCAAGTCAAATAAGTGTTTTTATTTTTTTCTCTCTCTTTTTGTTATTGTTTTAAAAATATGTTTTGCAAAAATTAGGTGAAAGTGCTAAATAAACCTAGTGTGATGCTGGTCATTTTCTATTGCACAGGCTCTGGAAACATGGAAGCATTTTTACATTTCAGTTTTCTTAAAAACTTAAGGTTTATTTTTCAAACAAAACAGAACTAATTGCGCCAAATCAAAAACTCCTCAAAAGTAAACATTATTTTTTTCATATTACATTATCTTATTTAAACATTTTTTAAAAAATATCGAAGTAACGATATATTCTTGTTTTAGTTTTTGTACAATTTGAGACATTTTTTAAACAAACCACTCTATATTTATAAATTAATAGCCATAGTGTGTATTTTTTACATCATAACATATTATAATAATTGTTAAACTACTTATTATAATAATTATTATGTTTCTTTCTGTGATAGGTATGGCTCCCAAACGATTTTTTGTTGTTATTTTGGTAAATGACGCAATGAACTGTTAAAAACAATTTAAATATGTATTTTTCTTAAGCCAAAAAGTAACAATTAATATGATTTTCATTGTGAAAGCCTGCTTCCTACGCGCGGGGCCATCTTAGATTTAGATATCATGCCTTCTTGTTTAGGAGGTGTTTCTTTTTAATGCTTAGAAATGAAAGAAACCATTTATCATTAAAACATTAATTATGTAGAATTGTTATTTATTATTATTTTAATATCATGTTACAAGTCGTTCTTAATTTTATTCTTAATTTTTTACGTTGTTTGTTATATTTATAAATGTAAGCGAGTTATGGCTTATGAGCTCATGATTTTAGTATTCATCTTGATATTCATTAGACAGAGAACTGTTGGCTAAACAAAAAACATTACTTGTTAAAAAAAATTAATTTTACAGTGCTTTATTGTGCGATGTTGCCAATCTTAAACATCGTAAGTGATATTTTAACATCTTTCGGACCACACTTTTATTTTTCTATTTACAATAATTACTACAAGAGACAAAAATGTCATCACTCAACCATACAAAGTCAAACAGTTCAAAAAATGTTTTGAAAAGGTCGAGTCAGGTATATGTTTTTATTTTTGATTTTCTCTCTGTTTGTTATTGATATAAAAAAAACATTGCTGCAAAAACTAGGCAAAAAAGCTAAAGAAACCTAGTGATGCTGGTCCTTTTCCATTGCACAGGCTCAAACTGGAATGAATTTGTAACATTTTCAAAAATTCAGTTTTCTTAAAAATTTTAAGTTTATTTTCCAAACAAAACAGAAACAATTATTGTGCCAAATCAAAAAACTCTTCAAAAGTAAACATGAATTTTTTCACATTACATTAATTTATTTAAACATCCTTTAAAAAATATCGAGGTAACTTTAGTTTTAGTTTATATACAATTCGAGATATATTTTAAAAACACCAGTCTAAATTTATAAATTAATAGCCTTAGTCTGTATTTTTTACATCGTAGCATATTATAATTGTTAAACTACTTATTATAATAATTATTATGTTCCATTCTGTGATAGGTATGGCTCCTAAACGATTTTTTTTGTTTTTTTGGTAAGATGAAAAATGTTGAAAAAAAATGAAATTAAGATTTTTTCATCCATTTGAGTAGGTGCATCCTGCAAACCTGCAAAATGTTCAAATTAAACATAATATAAATTTTAGAAGGTTTTTTTTTTGTTTTTCTTAAAAACAAGTTTAATGACTTATGTTCTTTCTGCAAAAATGCATTCAATTGTAGTTTTCATCATATACCACATTTTGTAACGGTTTTGAATTTTCTATTAAATTCCGCATATTTTGTGTATTGAAGGTTTAAGAATAATTATGAAATACTATAATTTTTCGATATAATTGTTTACCTATTTAGATACCTGCTACAGGAGATAACGGTATCTTTATTTTCTGCTAATATTTTACAAAATGAGCTATTCAATTGTTGAAAGGTTGAAAATGGTTAAGCTTTATTTCAAGAATGATAATAATAGACCAGAACTGTATAGGGACCCCCCCCCTCTCCCTCGGCCAGGAGAGGGGGGACAAGAAAAACCCAAAATAATTATTTCGAGAGAACGGT
The DNA here is from genome assembly GCA_016904865.1 of Pissodes strobi. NCBI lineage: Eukaryota > Metazoa > Arthropoda > Insecta > Coleoptera > Curculionidae > Pissodes > Pissodes strobi. The sequence continues at coordinate 172,788 of MU183543.1, forward strand.
AACTCCCCCATATCCCCGGATGCCAACAAATTTTCGAAAAAAATGGGAAGAAATTGAAAAAACCTAAAAAATTGTTCGAAAAGTTAATAAAAGTACGAGTAAAAGTATTATAAAATGAAATAGGACAAAAAAATTAATGAAAAAAAGTTAAAGAAACGCAGTTTTCGGCGAAAAAAGGCGAAGGAGTTCAGCTACGAGGTCGGGGATGGCAAAAATGAGTAGAAAAAATGCCTTATGAAAATAAAAACAAACATTTTAAAAAAAACTTGAAAAAATTGAAAAAGACGTAAAAAATGTTCGGAAAGTTAATAAAAGTATTATAAAACCAAATAAAGAAAAAATAATAATAATAAAAAAGTTGGAGAAACGCGGTGATCGGCGAAATAAAACGTTGAAAAAAAATATTGAGCGAGTCCGCTAGTACTCGAGACACTGATGTGTAAACATATCCTATATCGACATCATCGACATGAAAATCTAATGCCACCTTAGGCCGCGTAACGCCTGAATATAGGCAACCCCTTATTTGGAATTGGTTGCCTATATTCTGGCGTTAGAAAGAACACGTTTTACACAAACGGTTACAGACAGCCTGCAAAACACATTCCAGTCACAGATACCGCCTGACGTGCGTTGTTTATTGTTTACATTTGTAACGTTTGCATTAGAATGTCTAATAGTAAGTACACTTCACGCATAGCCCATCGCTCGCTTCGCTCATTACAGGGACACAGCGAACAAAAACTAACCCAAGGCATGCCCGAAATCAAGAAAAAAAACTTTTTACAATTATAATCTCAAGAAAATAAAAAATAGGATTAACCGTAAAAATCAACGCGAGCGAAGCCGCGGGTAAAAGCTAAAAGTGTCCTATGCCCTTTACTATACTATTGAAAATATCTGTACAAAATTTCATGATGATCGGTTGAGTAGTTTATGCGTGGAAGCGTAAGAAACGAAGAAACAACACATTTATAATATATTTGATTATTCTCATTTATAATATTAGCAGCGTCAATCGGAGTGGATTAATTCACTGCACAAATTCGACACGAAAATCTAATGCTACCAGGAATAGCATCAAATTATGGACACAGCTTATTCACTACCAGCTGGTCATCTTGGGCCGACATCCTTTGATTTGGGAAAGTCAATAACCAATTTTTGCAAATTTTAGAAGAGGGCTATGACTCAATATTGTTTTAAACGTCTGGACATCGGAATAATAGTTTTGACAGTTCTTTTAATTTCAAATATGCTTTTTTATCTTCTAAAATCCGTTTAAAAACGATTTTAAATGGCAAAATTGTATAAAATCCGAAATTTGCGAACTTTTTTAGGACGATAGCCGTGGCTTCGGACGAATTTGTGGTGGATTTTGAAGCGAAAATTCATTTTAAATTCAACCGTCTATTAGAAATAAGCTGTGCTATGGATCCAAAAACACTGCGGATATAATATAATGAAAATCTAATTCCGCTCTAGCGGCTGGCTTTTTTAAAGCGCCATTTGAGTCGTTGTAATCGCGACTATCCTGGATTAGCTTGCTTCTCAATGCACACGGGTTATAATGCCACTTCGCGTTTACATTTTCCGTCCCCACATTTCCGTCCCATTTGCCGAGATTTACCCTCACACCGCCGCGTGAGATGTTTACACGTCAAAGGGATATTAAAAGAAGTTTCGAAACCGGGGGCAAAAGTTGAGAAAAAAACTTAATTCCTTATATCTCTTTCAGAAGTTTCACTTAGTTGTGTGCTTATAAGAGTGAGGCACATAATTTTTTCTGGCAGAAAGAGATTTCCTTCATAATAATTATCAATTATGGATGGATAAATATGGAACAATCAGCGAACCCAGATCTAACTAACGCCCATTTCTTTGAGGCTATTTGAAAAATACAGTCTATAAAGGAAGAAGTAAAAATATTGAAGAAATTCAGAAAATAATTGTCGAAGAAATAAAAAATATAAATGAAAATGAGAGAGAACTTGTTATTTTAATTTTAACGGGGTTAATGGGAGACAATTTAGGTCAGAAATTATATATTTTATTTTTTTCTTGTTCATGGTTGATCATAAGTTTTAATTATCTCGTCAGCAGGATTTACGGACTATGTATTATAGCTCATTTTGGAAATAATAGCAGAAAATGAAGATAAATCAGTAAATCAGACTTCAAACATCAATGCAATGCAACTTGAAAATAAACTTCTATCTCCTCCAAGTAGCAGCAGGTATCTAAATAGATAAGCAATTATATTGAAAAAATCGTATTATTTCGTAATTATAAAACTTTCAAGTTTTGAGACATGATATATTATAAAAAAATATATGCAGAATTTAATAGACATTCAAAAGTTTTTGAAAATATGGTATATTACATTGAAAAAAATTAAATTGGCATGTCCCTTGCTTTCATCATATATATATTAAAACACATATACAGAAAATCAAAAAACCGGTATTCGAAATATTTTTCTCTGATTTCAAAAATAATAGAGATATTTCCTTTTGAAGAGTTATCTATATCACCCACAAGAAAAAAAAATAATATGTTGCGTTTCAAAGCTGGAAATAATATCTAGAGTACAAATTCTTGAAACAGATGAGTTACAAGATATAAAAATATCCGTATGAAATAATTTTCATATCGGGTAATTGACTAAATTTAAGTTGATAATGCTGTTTAGAAATCTGCACATTACATGTATCAATAAATCAATATTAAAAAAGTTTGCCATTTGTCATGCGAATTTAGTCATTCTGTTCTAATTGCCATAACATATCTGATATCAGGGCTAAGCTTGCTATATAATTAGATTCTATTCCATTTAAACTCGACATCACAAAAAAAACAGGTTTCCCAGTGTAAATTAACGAGCAAATTTATAAGTACCTACTTTTCTTTTTTCACAACAGGAGCACAATTTTCTTAAGAAATTTGTTTTGTTTTTTAAAACCATTTTCTTATGCCTAGAGCTCGAAAAACATAAATTTAAACACTGTTTCTTTGTTGACACAAATTTTAGCACTGAACTATTTTTTAAGTAAACAATAATAAATAAGAGGTTAGAAGAATATATTATAGTGCGGCTATCTGGTAATTTCGGGCAAAGTCCAATAACTCTGAACTTGAGACAGTAAGAGAAAAATTTGATTAGAAACCGTTATCGTCTCTACAGATAATAAACTTTATATTGAAAAAATATTAATTCAATATTCTGAGGACATTCAACTATTATGTTGTTATTAATTTTTCAACAAATAAATATATTATATTGGCCAAAATAATTATTATATATTATTATAAAATAACACAAATATTCAAACGAGAGTTTCGAAAACGTACACCATATGCAAAAACTCTTCAATTGAGAAATTTGTTTTAAATTTTAATAAAAATATTTTTAGATCTAAAATAATTACACACAGTTTTTTAGATGTTAATTTTGTTGCACCAAAGTAGTCAGATCGGAGGTTTGTTCTAAATATTAAGTATCTACTAAGCCAAAAAGCATGACCCCTTGGGATAAAACGGCGCGCAGTGTTCGGAATGACGATATTTAGGAGCTCATTTGGGCGAAAACCAAACTTCTCAGATTATCAAGAAAACATGTTATCAGTATAGCTAGATAGTTAATCGACTTGAGTCCGGACCAGTCGAAGGACTCCTGGTTGCGTAATTGCCGAGCGACAGCATCAAGTAGGCGAAACTGAAAACACCCGATTGTGACAATCTGCCACCGTCATAGATTGTTTATCTTAACGTCAATATTATGCATGTTTAAGTGAATGTTTCGACAAAATGGTTGTATTGTCCTATATCCTGGGTCATTCAAGTAAGCTATAAATATTTTTTGTGAAAATAGAATGTAATCGTAATTTAAAAAATATAAATTTTATAAATCACAACAAGAAAATCGTTTATTTGTTAAAGTTTTTGTATTGACAGATAAGAAAAAAAAAGTCCCATTTGTACCGTTTTAATTTAATTTTTTTTTTGAAAGATATCCAAATTCCTTTGATATGACACTAGTCACTAAGTGCGCATAGGTGCGCGGGCGCTATTATCGGTAATTTTTTGTTAATAGGTATCCCAATGGCTGTAACACGATTGCAGCTATTTGAGCTTTTGCTGGACAACCAACTTATAGCTAAAGCCAATACAATAAAAGTAAGGAATAAAATGGTTGACTACGTCACTTCAAGGCTTGCAGCTATCCCAGAAGATGTTAGTGTTAAAATATCCGTATTTTCCATGCACCTTTTAGGCCGTTGGAAGGCATGCGGCCGAAAAAAAAAACTTTTTGTCGTCAAACAAGGAATGGCCGCAAAAGGAGCTATTTCAAAGCAACCAACATAATGAGGTCGAGACACCATTATTTAGACCTGGACCAAGTTTACGTCGAGACTTCTCCACTGCGAGCGTAGCAACAAAGAAGAGGCGGACAAAATTGCTAGTTGCGGATCATTCTCCTGAAGAATTAGTGTATGCAGCTCGCACTAGCTTTACAGAACAAGGCAAGAGAAATTTAGCAACTGCAATAAAACGAGCAACAACATCCAGCCCTCGATCCCTACGTGCGATTAAACAAATAAAGGCGCCCAAAAAAATCATACGGCCTTACACACCCGAAGAAGCATTGGCATTAATTATTAACGCGAATCTGTCTACTTATCAATATAAACAAATTCGGTTAGAGGCAAAAAAACGATATTGCGACATATATCCTTCATATGATAGGGTATTAAATGATAAAAAAGACTGCTATCCCAACGACATAAAAATCACCGAAACTATGGGCGAAGTAAAACTTCAAAGTTTACTTGATCACTCTGTCCAACGACTAACAAAACATCAAGATGAAGTGATGACCCGCATTAACGAGTCGGCAAGATTAGAACTAAAATCCAAGTGGGATTTTGACGGGAGTTCTAGTCACTCCATGTACAAACAAAAATTTCAAGAGGACTCAGACGCAGCAGATTCAGACATGCTTTTGACATCGATTGTGCCTTTACAATTGACAGCTAACTTTAAGGGATCTGTAAAAATCATTTGGCAAAACCCTCGTCCTTCCTCCACCCGTTTCTGCATTCCTATTCGATTCCAATACATAAAAGAAAGTCAAGATATTATCAAGAAAGAAAGTGCATATATTAATCATCAAATTTCAGATCTTAAACCGACAAGCATAAATATCAGGGGACAATACTTCAATGTTCACCATGTTCTGATGCAGACAATGCTTGATGGGAAAGTGGCCAATGCACTGTCCGATAATAGGTCATCACAGTCCTGCTACATATCCCTGGCTACCCCTAATCAAATGAATGACATCAATGCTGTGCTCAGGAGGCCTTGTAGGACAGATGTATTTTCCTATGGTTTATCGACCCTGCATGCACACATTAGGCTGTTTGAATGTATCCTGCATATATCGTACCGTTTGGAGACCAAAACATGGCGAGTACAAGCAAACGACAAGGCTGCAGTTGAAGAAAAAAAGCGTATCGTTATCGAACAGTTTCGTAAAAAAACTGGGCTGCTCGTGGATGTTGTCAAGCAAGGAAGTGGCAGTACGAACGATGGCAATACCGCGAGGCGGTTTTTTAAAGAGCCAAAAGTAGCGGCCGAAATCACGGGAGTAGACGAGAATCTAATTATTAAATTCTCTATAATACTTCAAGCATTAACTTGTGGATATAAATTACGAACTGAGTTCTTCCGAAGATATGCTCACGATACGGCCAGACTCTTCGTCGATTTATACCCCTGGTACAAGATGCCCTCAAGTGTCCATAAACTGCTTATTCACGGGGCTGACGTTATGGAAACACTTTTGCTTCCAATTGGCCAGTTGAGCGAAGAAGCTTTGGAAGCAAGGCACAAAGATTGTCGACGATATCGGGAACGTAACACGCGGAAAATTGGTCGCAAAGAAAATGTCGAGGACCTTCTCCACGCTCTTTTGATATCCTCCGATTTGTTCACTTCAAGTATTAGGCCTCTACCAAGGCGAAAAACAAATAGTCTACCAGCAGAGGTTCTTAGCCTTATTGATGCTCTAGAATTGCCTCAGAGCACCATAATAGATCATGAATCGTCGATGAGCGAGTTTAGTGATTAGGCAGTACGCCATTTTTGTAAAAAAAAAACGGATTTTTGTAATTTTTACTGCATATTTATGAGAATAAACATTTAGGTTAAAACTGAAAATTACATTTAACAGTTTTTGGACAATTTTGATAGTGCCTGGAATGTATAATTATTTGATTCAAAATTACAAATTTGTGATATCAGCACCCTTTGTAACTGAATAAGACTTGTTCATATAGGTATACCTTGTTTAACTATTTAAAATTTATCAAATACATTATAGGTTTATCAAATACATTATAGTTTTACCTCTGTTTGTGATTACAAAATTTAATTCTTTAGCGCATTTCCTTAATTTTGAATTGATCTAGAAATACACTTAAATATTTTTCGTGATTTTTGTTAAATTTTCTCTTTTTTAAAACCCTTTAAACTGGTTTTTGCTAAACTTGTGCTACTGATTATTCCTAGAATTATTACGCAATCAATAAAAATTTCAAAAATTGTTTTTTATTGGGCCAAATATAAAATTTAAACAAAAACTGCACTATAATTTGTTTGCGACCATGTATTTATAAATTAATGTATTACAAATTTAGTTAGCCAATTCAAAATCCAGTTTTTAGCTCTTATAACCCATAAAATATTCTCTATATTTATATAAAATAGAATTTGAATATCATTTAAATTTTTCCAAATGTTTAACCATAATAATGACCCAAAAATTTGTCGTATGCGTTTCAAATGTTCACAGTTTATTTCAAAATCTACTTTAATTTACAAAATTAGGTTTAGATCGTCTAAATAACTCCAATTTGTTAAATTAAAATCATTAATAAAAAAAATTTTAATGAGCTCGTAATATCGTCATTCCGAACACTGTGCGGCGTGGCCTGTAAATTTTGCTATATGGTACGGTTTATATCCGTATATACCAATTTGATAAGAGCTAGTAAGTTAAAAATACATTTTTTCATACGATGGTGGTGATTTTATCATATGGCATCAATAAAAAAAGGTATGCGTGCTTGAGACTCCACGACAAAAGTGAAAACTTCAACAATGCGAGATTAATGTTATGAAAAACAGGTATTTTTTGTGTTCAATATTTCGAAATTACTTGCCAAAACTCCGATGTTTAAAATAGAATTATACCTCGAAATCTCTCATAAAATCTGCAGAAACAGCTGAGTTCTATGGCTAACCACGTAAAATACAAACATCCCAATGAATATAAAACACATATTAATTCAGAAGTAGTTGCCAGCAGTTCAAAGGAAACAGAAGGTAGGGCAACTAACGCCTCTAAACAAAAATCGCTAGAAGATAGCTTTGCTGTTAAAAACAAGTACCAGATTGGCGATCTAAGGGCAAGAAAAATACATTTTGCGATTGGCGAAATGATTGCTTTAGATAATCAACCATTTAGCTCGGTGACTGATGCAGGCTTTAAAAGGCTTGTATCTCAGCTACAGCCGAAATATCAAATGCCTAGTAGAAATTTTTTTACTGAAAATATAATTCCTGACATGTATGAAAGATGCAGGCAAGCAATAGGAGACATGGTTAAGCACACAGACAGTATTTCTATAACATCAGATATTTGGTGTTGTAGTTATAATAATGAAAGCTTTATAAGTCTTACAGGACATTTTATAACTCGAGATTATGAGTATAAACACGTCGTTTTAAACTGTAAACATTTCCCAGGAAGTCACACTGCTATAGCTATAGGAGAACTGTTGCAACAGTTACTTGATGATTGGAAAATTGAGAAAAAGATGATCCACAACGTTGTCAGTGATAACGCAGCCAATATTGTTAAGGCAATTAAGGACATACAATTAGTACACACACCATGTTTTTTACATACCCTACAGCTAATTATAAATGATGCTCTTAAATCGCAGCGAACTGTTATTGATTTATTAGCGATGGCTAGAAAAATTGTTGGTCACTTTAATCATTCAAATATTGCCACAACAAAACTAAAAGAATTGCAAAAAGACCTAAATATGCCAAAAAAAAATATGGTACAAGATGTTACAACACGCTGGAATTCAACATTTTATTTATTAGAAAGACTAGTTGAACAAAAGCGTCCCATAAGCTTATACTGCACTGAAAATACCAGCGTGAATAATCTTACATCAAATCAGTGGACTATTGCTGAAACTTGCTTAAAAATTCTTCAACCATTTGAGGAAGTTACAAGGAAGATAAGTTCATCGGAATCGATAACATCCGAAATTATACCGGCTGTTACACTTTTAAAACGATTTTTACAAACCCAAGATTTTAGTGGATTAAATACGATGAAAGACGAAATGCTTAATAACTTTGAAACAAGATTTGGAAAAATTGAGGAAGATATATACTATTGTGCTGCTACTTTAGTGGATCCCAGATTCAAGAAAGACTTTTTTACCACAGGTAAATAATTAGATATTTTCAAAATATGTTTTAATTTTTGTCTTTGTATAATCCTTTAATTTTTGTGTTACATTTAAAAATGAATGGCGTGACATCTTTTTTATGTATTGTATTGTGTGAACTGTAAACAAAAAAAAAGTTTTTAAGTTCACATGTAGTAGTATTATTGTAGCAAAAAAACGAATATTTTATTTATTAACGCACTTATATATAATTTCTTAGTTTGGTTCTGTTCTATTATTTTTTAGAGAGGGCAAAGGAAACTACCGTATTGTTGTTAAAACGAGCAGCACAAAAGGCACAACTGACCGAAAACAAAGCATCTACAGGCTCAAAGGATATTGATAGTGAAGCGGATTTAAGTACCGATGATGAAGAAAATGTATCTCTTCGCCAAATACGTCAGCAGTTAAAGTTAAAAGGTTGGAATTTATCTGAAAATAAATCTAAAATTATTTTTATTTTCCTAAATTGATTTAGATACCTATAACAGCGACATCTTTAATATATTTTTGCTTTGTTTTAGATTGTGAACCTGTAGAAAAAAAAGTGAAACCTAACGAAGCAACCTCATTTTGGGACCAATATTATGAAGACATGGTATCTAATAAAAAAGACGGGTCCTCTAATATTCCATCAGATATAGATACCGAAATTCAAAATTACATAAGTTCTCCTTTAATAAATAAAAATATAAACCCAACTCAGTGGTGGAAGGACCATAAAGCATTGTACAAAAAGTTGTCGGTAGTTGCATCCAAATGTCTATGCAGTCCAGGAAGTAGCGTTTATAGTGAACGATCGTTTTCAGAAGCGGGCAATATATATGAAGCTAAAAGAAGCAGACTTTTGCCAAAAAACGCGGAACGCTTGCTGTTTCTGCACCATAATTTGCCTAAGTTAAATTTTAAATACTAAACTGTTCTATTATTTTATCCTTACGTTAGATTTAATGGCGTTTATTAAAACTTAATTCCGAATAAATGTGTATTATTAAGCACATCCATTTTTTATTTAACAATTACTTCATTTTACTTTTATTGTAAAGTTTAAAAGTGATATATACCGAATATTCGGCATTTACTAAAAAGTGGCCGAATATTCGGTAATTATTCGGCAAACCGAATACTCGGTGCATCCCTAATTTATAGACCCAATGCTATCCAAGTAGTGATTTCCTAATTAAACTTAAAACTGTGATAACTAAGTATAAGGTAAACCATATTATACAGGGTGTCCGGATATTCGGCCGACAACGCTTGAAAGATGATAGCCCTTTCAAATTGATGGAAAATGATATAGGAACATATACCCCTTTGGTGCCTAATTTTCGAGATACATGGTGTTAAAGTCCAAAAATAAATACGATTTTTTTGCAATAATTCGCAAACTCAAAAAAATATTTGTTTCAAAATTGGTAAGTGACCTCTTCTTTAAAGGCCTCAAATTTTGACCACTAACACGCTTTTGACTCTTTATCCAGTGGCGTGCTACAGGAGGAGACGCTATTTTAACTCCCTGTAATTGTTACGCCACTGTGTTAATGACGATTCTTTGCTATGCTTTTAATTCCTTGTTTATTATTGTTCTTCAAAAAAGACATAGGTTTAACTATGCTAAAAGCAACAGTTTTCGAGTTATTTGTCCTCCAGTAAAAGCTTGTCCCGGTTTTTATTAATTGTTACCTACCATGTATATTTTCTAACAAACGTATTTATGGCGTATTTGCTGTTAAGTTGACACTGACAATACTTGTGTATGTCACATTACCTGTCATAAGTGTTCGACTATGCTAAAAACAGCAATTTTTGAGTTATTCGGTCTCAAATAAAGACTTGTACAGGCTTTTCTTAATCATTTTGAAATTTGGATTATTACAGACATTTTTGTTTTGTCTGAATAACTTAGTAAATAGTAAGTTACTCACTTCTAAATGCTTCAAAATATGTTAGTCGATAATCACAAAATGGGAAAATAAAAAATCAGATAAGACACAAGAAGAAAAAATTTAATTAACGCAAACAAAGTTGAAAGTATTAAACAACAAACATTTTACATAACTGTTCAAAATATCGGCCATTAACTTGCTGGCATAATCTGCAACGTTTTCTCATTTCAAAACGTGTTTTTGGAAAGAGCAAAAGATTAGACTGAATTATTTCGGCAGCACCCTGAATTCTTGCCATCAGGTCCTCCTCAGTATCAACAAGGATTTCATGTACCCCCACAAGAAAAAATCAGTGGGGTTTAAATCGGGTGATCGAGGTGGCCACAAGTGAGGTCCATTTTTCTCCAAACTGTTCAGTTAGGTATTCTCTGGCGCCTCTATGAAAATAGAGACGCGCCGTCCTGTTGAAACCACATATTCTGCCTAATGGCCAACGGCACATTATCCAAAACCTCAGGAAGGACTTCAAGAAGAAACTGTCTGTAAATAGCTCCATTAAGTTTATTATGCAGAATATATGGACCAACTAATACATCTCCAACGATACCCGCCCACACATTGAACGAAAATTTTGATCGAAACCCAGGCTCACGAATTTCGTGTGGATTTTCATCATTCCATACATGAGAATTGCGTTCATTAAAAATTCCTTCCCTTGTAAATTTCGCCTCGTCTGTGTATAAAACATATTTGGGATAATTTTCATCTTCACGATACATTTGTCTAAACCAATTTGAAAAATCCACTCTTACGGGATGGTCTCTGGGTTCTAATGCCTGTACTCGGCTGTATTTACAAGGATGTAGCAGTTGTTCCTGCAAAACTTCTTCTACAGCAGAACTGCCCACGTTCGATGCCTGGCCTATTGTCCTAGTACTTAAAAAAGGTTTCTCAAAAATATTATTCGAACAGTCGAACAGTTCTGGTTGTTCTTAGCCTCCCGGCATTATTCCTTTTAATGAGTAACTTACCAGTTTCACAAAGCCTTCTTTCCACACTCTTAAACGTTGAATGATGAGGTATTCTCCGATTCGGGAACTTTTGTTCGTACAACCGTACTGCCATTCTACCATTTTTCCCAGCTTCACCGTTTGCTAATAGCATGTCAGTCAATGCTTCAAAAGAATAATTCATTATTTAATGACAGAAAAATTAATGTAAAATCTTGTTCGATATTCAACAAAAAATTTCACTTCTGACAGGTAATGTGACATACACAAGTGTTGTCAGTGTCAACTTAGCAGCAAATACGCCATAAATACCCTTGTTAGAAAATATACATGGTAGGTAATAATTAATAAAAACCGCTTTTACTGGAGGACAAATAACTCAAAAACTATTGCTTTTAGCATAGTTAAACCTATGTCTTTTTTGAAGAACAAGAAACAAGGATTTAAAAACATAGCAATGAATCGTCATTAACCCAGTGGTGTAACAATTACAGGGAGTTAAAATAATGCCTCCCCACGTCAATAGATAAAGAGTCAAAAGCGTGTTAGTGGTCAAAATTTGAGGCCTTTAAAGAGAAGGTCACCACACCACACACCAATTTTGAAAGAAATATTTTTATCAGTTCGCGAATTATTGCAAAAAAACGTATTTATTTTTGAAATTTAACACCATGTATCTCGAAAAATGGGCACCTAAGGGGTATATCTTCTTATATTATTTTTCATCAGTGTGCAAGGGCTATCATCTGTCAAGCGTTGGTCGGTCGGATATCCGGACGGTGATATTAATATTAATCTGTTAGATCAGGACTCATGACAAAACATGATAGCAGTAAATAATTATAGTTTTCTCAATGACATTAATGATGAAGTGAAACTTCTGAAAAAAATATTAGGAATTGAGTGTTTTTTAAAGTTTTTTTTCTAAACTTTTGCCCCCGGTTTCGACACTATTCTTTATTTATCCCCCTCTTGTTTTAACATTTTTCGCCGAAAACCTCCGCGCTTCTCTAACTTATTTTTCTTTATTTCGTTTTATAACAGTTTTATTAACTTTCCGAACAATTTTTTCTTATTTTATAATACTTTTATTAACTTTCCGAATAGTATTTTTTTATTATTTTTTTCTCAGTTCGTTTTACAATACTTTTATTAACTTTCCGAACATTTTTTAAAGTCTTCTTCAATTTTTTTCCCATTTTTTTAAAAAATTTTGGTTTGTTTTTCATAAAGCATTTTTTTTCTTCCCATTTCGACCTTACAGCTTAACTTCTTCGCCTTTTTTCGCCGAAAATTGCGTTTCTCTAACTTTTTGATTATTATTATTTCTTATTTCGTTTTATAATACTTTTATTAACTTTCCGAACAATTTTTTACGTTTTTTTTAAATTCCTTCCCATTTTTCCGAACATTTTTCGGTATCAGGGGAGTTGGGGGGTATAATCCCCCGACTGATGGAGGAGGGGTCATCGCTTGTCAGATTTTCGATCCGAGGCTCCGTTGCAGAGATATCGGCAAAAAACGGTTTTTCCCCAAAATTCCCCTTTAAATTAGAGCCCGGGTCTCCCATATGGTCAAACGCGACCCCCATGACGCGCACGTACCATAAAAATTTCGACCCCGTTCTCCCGAAATATATTATTTTAGTTTTTTCCTCTCCCCCCCCCTTTCCTGACGGAACAGGGGGGAATCCAGTTACATGTCCTGAAAATTTCAAACCACTAGCTATACTGGAACATGCTAATTAAAGAGGCGGTTCACTTTGATATACGTTTCATTTTTTCTGACTTCACCCTCGCTAAAGAAGTTTCACTTCAAAAACGAGTGTGATATTAGCGTTGAGGATACTTCACTATCCGATCATAGAAAAAATTGTTTAGAGGTAAGAGAAAATATTTAAAAAAATAAACCTAAAGTAATTGTTCAACATCCTATTTTAAATATGCAAGAATATAAATAAAAAAATCATAACAAGGTAAAAGAAGTAAATATTAATTAATTTAAGGATCTAATTAGTGTTATTTCTGCATATAAAAAAGAATGAACGACTGTAAAAGACATTAAATGCCATCAAAATAATAAGTTATTTATTAAAAAGAAATAACAAATGTCGAGATAATAATATACTTAAGCTGAATTTTATAAGAATAAAGTATAAAATAAAATTATTAAGAAATCTTTATTTTTATAATAAATGGGATCATGCCGCAAATAACGCAAAAAACAATGGAATATAATAAATTAATTCTTAAATAATAGTACTGTGAAAAATAATAATATAAATCAAATCGAAATCAACGGGGCACTTGTAAATGATACTTAAGAAATTGCAAATGGTTTGAATAGATATTTTACGGAGATAGGTATGATCATAATCAAAAAATCAAATATAATTCAAAAATTTAATGAAATTGAAAGTGGTAATAACGTGTTCTTTGACGCTTTTTTTAATGTTCGGCACACACACACACAAAAGGAACATCCTATTAGTTTTTCAGCTTCGTTAGGGTCACTAAACTAGCATTTATGCAGTTTACACCCTGGAGACAGAGCATTGAAGTGGAGAAAATGGCAAATATTTGTAAGATAAATTAACTTTCGTAGCACAGGTCGCCCTTTTTAAAAGGCGTTTTGATATTATTTAGAGTTACGTTTTGTTCAACGATATTAAAATTTTACGACGTGTTAAACCCCAACGTCATTTCTCCATTGTAATTAAACAATCTGCAAGGCAAATTTCTTCTTCAGCTGACAGAGCTGTACTTCTTCCCATTGTTGAACTGGCCCCGTCGATGATAACTGAGTGTCATTTGGGGGATGTTGTTTATGAACATAACCCCATTTCTCCATTGTAATTAAACAATCTGCAAGGCAACTTTCCTCTTCAGCTGACAGAGCTGTATTTCTTCCCATTGTTGAACTGGCCCCGTTGATGATAACTGAGTGTCATTTGGTGGGATGTTTTTATGGGCATAACCCCAACATAGATGAGCAGCGTATTGAGTTAGCAAGCCTCTTCTAATTGCTTCTAACGCCCTTTCCAATGTTTCAGCAGTATATGTAGATATTTTATTTGATATTCTCTTATAATTTCGCACTATGTTTGCCTGAAAGACGAAAATAAAATGGTAAAATTCCGTTGGTCGGTTAGTGTGTAGTATACTATAGTCTTACCCATATTTTTTACCACACACTTGCCCCAACACACTTTTCTGAAGGGGTAAGTGTTTAGTAATGGAAATTACAGGTTTAGCGTGAAATACTATATATGAAGAAACTGATGCACATTCATAAACCTTTACCTTTTCTTAACGATGCAATGCACACAACAAGAAAATGTTATTTTTCAAACTGGATGATCGTCGAGTTCCGTGAACCGCTCAATCTTACGTCTATTGCTAAAGAGCCGACGTCAAATGTGACATACGAAAATGACAGAAACAATAATTAATCTGCTTACAGTTTTCGATAATAGAAACATAATAGTACTTAATTTAGTTGATTTTCTATAGATGTCGCTACCTATGTATCCGAATGAGACCCGGTATTATTTTCCTACACACTTGGCCCGCTTACACACTTACCCCTCTTCACATTACACTTGTTGTATTATGAATAGCATAGGCAATGTCTTACCTCTATCATAAGTATTATATGTCTATTATTAAATAGTTACAGATAAAAATTATTATCTGACAGTAAGAGTGAAAATTATATTAGTAGAAAAACATGGAACAATGGCGCGATAGGACTTATTTCATACTTTTTTTTCAGTTCTGTAGCTGCCAACAGAACAAAATCTATCTGCGATTTTCTAGTATGTTTGTTGGGTTATATAATCAAAATACCACAGAGCCGGATATGAATGAATGAATGAATTCCCCACAGCAGTGTGTTATGGCCGATCTCTGTAAGTTAAATAATTTGTTTGAGTTCAATACCCAACATCATAAAATAAAGATTGCATGTCTAACTGTTTTTCATATAGGCAAATAAAAATATTTAGTCAGTTTTGAAACATTATCAATAAAGGTCGATTTTGTTATATGCAAGCCTATTGCCATAAATTGTGTTCATATTTTACTGCCTTTTAAATTCAAACTATTAACAGTCGGGTCTTAGACTTAAAAGTCATTATGATTTACATCTATTTTACTAAACCATTCCAGCCATTTTAAATGAAAATAGTAATCGCTAATCCCTTAAAAGCAGATGTGATGCTATTGTATCCAGAAAATACGAATCGCACCATAAATTCCAATAATTGCTATTTTCTAAAACCATTCACTGAACTAAATTGTTATAGCCATTGTAATCAGACTAACAGCTTCATTGTTTAGTTTTGTTTCTATTCCCCTCGCTTCTACAAATGCCAGACCACTATTAATAGAATTTGGAAGACTGTGTAAAAAAGAACGAGAAAACTGCTATAGGAATGGAATATTTTATTGCCTTTTTTCCAGAGAATAGAAATACGTTTTCCAATTAAAAATATCCCGAAACAATCTACATTATTGAATTGGTTTGGCACATTTGAGTTTACTTATTTAATATGATGGTTGATAAAAAAAAGTTAATCAAACAATGAGTTTAATATTTAATAAAATTTTAAGCGTTGAAATTTAAAATCTTACTGCAGCTTAATTTGCAAACAACGACACAGACATGTTCTGCAGATTAGTTTTTTCCTTATCATCGAGGAGTATTATGGTACTAAAAGTAGAAATAATATAATGTTGCTAGAACAATTTAAAAAAGGTACAAATGCTTATATATTAAGAGTCAGTGTAAAATACTAAGCGTTTTAGTATTTGGTTTTATTTAACTTCTGAACATAAATGCTGCATCCAGAAAATCAAAATTAAAACCAACTTTTAAATTGCCACTCAACAAGATGCGGATTTTGGTTTTCGACTGCTTGGCCCGCAGAGTACATGCCACCACCTGCAAGACTGAATTATGCGAATGATAACTAATATATACAGGGTGTCCAAAAGTTTGTTAATTCCAAGATTTTTCAGAACAAATTTTTGAAGTGGACCTGGAGAGCAAGATGGGAATGAGTTACGAAATGTGTGACACGACGAACGTTATAAAATATGTGGTACGGCGAGGTGAACATTACAAACTGCATGTTACGGCGAGGGCATAGAAAGTAGAACGAGAAAAATACCGCGACTCGCGACTTTGCTCCGAGCCGTCCACAATTCAAACCAAGCATGGGATAGCCATCCTTTATCTCCGTTTCTTCCACGTAATCCTTATCGAACGCGCCTATCGTTTTCAGACACGAATCGATCGTTGATCGGGCCGGGGTTTAATGTATACTATGTTCTACCATTCATGTCAGCAAATTTGCATAAAATTCAAACCTAACTTTATTTATAAAAATTTATGCAATAAAAAAAAAAGTGTACATGTGAACCACACACCACGACACATGTAACTGTCTCTCCCCATATTTTACCATTGTGTCCCGATATTTTACTGCATGGCGCGTGATGCTCGGCTATCGCTTATTCTGATAAAATCGGCGTCAATTTCATTTTCCTCAAAAACGGCTGCCAGTGGAAATTTTAGATTTGTAATGATTTTAGGCAGCATTTTTGAGCGTGTATATTTTTGAAAAAAGAGGTCACTTTATGTCGTTCTAGCGCAGATAAATCGTGAGGATCAGAATAATCGAGAGACAGTCTAATATACAATTTCTAGGAGAAAAATGTTCTAAATGTTTCGGTTTTGTAAATGTAGGGAAAATAGAGCTTGAAGGAAAAATATAGAAATGTCACTTTAAAGATCAAGAAAATATTTTTTTTAAAAATAAAAGAAAAGCTAATCACATGACGTGAATATATGCCGAAAACCGTACCATTTACCAATAATGTTGCCTTTTATGTAGTAATCCAAAACCTTACTGCAGTCATGTAGGAAAGTTTGCATAGGGAGAATTTTTTTCGGTAATGTTTAGGCGGCGTGCTAGTAAGTATTTTGAGCTTGGGTGGGCATCCACCACCTGGTACATTTTCCAAATATGGCGGCCGTGCCATCACAAAGCTGCTCATATTTATGTTAATACATCATCGATTTCTATGAATTGTTCATTTCTCGTGACCGAAGGTACTACGGGGGAGGGGTAATTATCCCCTGTTTCTCCCTCTTACCACCCCCTCCCCCAGAACCAGGACAAATAAATAAATAAACATGAATTTTCTTAATTTTTATTGTTGTTGAACTCCAACAATGAATGCATTAAAAACATGTTTAGATTATCTAAAAAGGGTTGTTACAGGTTGGACCTAACTTGTAACGGAATATTAGCTTATTCCGCTCCACTAAATTCAGTTTAATTACGAATTATTTTCGATGTTTGGTATATGAATCGCCAGTGACATCTATTCGTGAATGGGTATATTTCATGCAACTAATTATTTAAGAAGCACAGGTACGCTGGTTTATACCTACAAATTGCGGATTTGTTTCACTGTAGATTACTATATTGAGTAGTGACATCTATTCGGGAACGAGCTTATCTCATGTAGTTGGTAATTGGAGAGCGTAGTGCGCTATTTAATACCTACAATTTATGAATTTAATTTACAATAGATTACTATATTTAGTATATATTGAGTATTTCTTTCGTTTGTCGCCCTATAGTGGTAGTCACATGATATAAATCATCCAATTTAATCATCGAAAATCATAATAGGTTGAACGTCTTGAATTTTGAAAGCAAGGTCGGTTCATCTTTGTGGGGACGCTTGACTGGGTGAGTGCTGATATTTAATCTTGAAATATTTTATTCATCTTGCAATATATTTCACTATTTTTCATTTTTTAAATACATAATTAATAATTGTTTCTGATTCGTTTAATCGTATTTGGCTAAAGCAAGAATTTAGCATTTTTATATTACATTTTCAATTAACTTACTTTTTCAATTAATTTTTGTAGCGACCGTTCGGTAAAAATACCGATTTATTGGTGAACAATTTCGTCTCTCATTAGTCAAATTCATGTAATTTGATAGAGGTTTAGTCCAAATTTACAGAGAACGTAATTATTTCATCGTTTAGCGGTCACGCACATTATTTTACGTATTTTCATTTAAATTGAACAGTATTATTTGGGAAATTCTCAGAGTGGATTTTATATATTCCTGCAAAGGTAGTAAATTGAATTTTTAGTAGAATTTCTCTGAATTTTCCCTCATAGTATTGTTGATTTTAATATTTTTTCTTTTCAGGCTTATTTCATTAAAATTTCAGTTTATTTCTAACATCAAGCATATAATTATTAGCACTTGCCCTGTCGCGTCTCAACACTGATGTATCGACATTAATTTGCATTTATGAAAGGTTAAGCTCACATGTGTAAATTTACCTGGGTTTTTTCTTTATCTTTTATCTAAATTCCTATCTGAATGCGAGATAGTGATTACCATATCTTTATCTTTAATTAATTGAGATGTAATTACGCTCAATGATCGCTTATGTGCCAAGGGCCATAAGAGTAATAGAAATTACTTATTTGAAGTTATAAGACTCGTTTATAGAGAGGTTGTACCTCTATTTTTCTATTTATCATTAAATTCAAGTTATCTTTTATTTAGATTTCCTGAGAGCCACTGTTTGGAACGTAGTTTCATAATTTCTTTTGAATTTCATATCTTAAAGTAAAGAAAAAGAATATCATGCGTAACAGTAATTATTTATAATTTTTGCTTACCAGTAGTTATTTATAATTCTTGCCCAACTTAAAATTGTAATTTAAGTTCTGATTATACCTGATGTAACCAGTAAATTTTCAAATTGTTGATAGCTACCTCCTATGTAACAGTCTAACTGAGGTCCACATGGTATTTCCCTGAACAGTAGTTAATTAGCAGTATACGTTGCTCTAAGACTTGTCTATTTCTTTCATGTTACGACTGATTGGAGACGTCGACGATAGCTGTACCGTGCAAATTGGTGGGAATCGTCACATGGATTACCTGTAAGTCCAGGATAACCCTAACTCAATTGAACTTAGGTACAGGCAGAAGCGGTTCC
>MU183544.1:0-30894 GCA_016904865.1 Pissodes strobi
TTTTATACCGTTTAACTGAGCGTCTATTCGGAGTAGTTAGGTTTATGATAGGACTAATACTTGTATTTATGACTCATTCTGTAATAAAAATAGTGCCCCGAAAGTAGGGAGTCACTTTGTAACGAATTGATCAGATGGGCGACACTTCATAATGAAGTTAAGTTAAGTTCAGTCGGCAATTTGTAGGGATAAATTTAGTTGGACACTAATTTGTAGCGAAATATAATTTATGTAATTTAATTAAGTATGAGATTCATTTTTTCTGAAGGAGTGAGTTGTCTCCTTTACTAACTGAAATAATTTTTATATTTTGGGCACCAAAATTCCTAGAGACAATGTGAACTAAATATAAATACTTAAAGATCAATATATCAGAAGATAAGATTATCAGAAATTTGCCCTTACAATTCGCGTCTCACAGACCCTTATATTGCGATAAAATAAACAAAGGAGTTCAAATTTGACAATTAAATTACAAATATGAGAATATGTGATGGTATCATGTAAAATGAGGATTACAATTAAATTACAAATATACTTGAAGAAATTATTTCAAATATGTTTTGAATTTATTGACTATCAATGAGAATTAAAACTTATGTAAAAGATTAAAAAAATAAATGAATGAGTAAAACGATAACAGTGGTTTTTACAATTGATTAATTGTCTGATTGGCTAATAGTTAGCTTGTCCAACTATCCTGTAGCCATGCGATCGTATTGGGACTTCTACAGGAACTGCTTTTGCAGTAATAACCTAGTTTCATACATTCGTATGAAACTAGGTTATTATTCTTGTGCATGTATCCAATGTTGGCTAAAAAAATATCGTGCTTGCCAAGTAGCAGGTGTTCGTCCACGTTGTTGTAGCAGACCTGTAGCGGGAGCTGACACTAGGTCAACCTTTAAGTCCTGTAATGGATTAACCCATTAACATAACTTGGGAACAGGCAAAAGCGACCTATATACATTCGTATATCGCTAAAAAAATATTCAGGGAAATATCCTGTGGACGTCAGTTAGACCACTACACAGGAGGAAGCAATCAACAATTTGAAAATTTACTGGTTAAAGCAGGTATAATCAAAAACTTAAATTGCAATTATAAATAACTACTGTTACTCAAGATAAACTTTTTCTTTACTTTAAGATATGAAATTCAAAAGAAATTATGACTAAAATTTAAAATTCAAAAGAAAATGATGGAACTACATTTCAAACAGTAGCTCTCGGCAAATCTAAATAAAAGATAACTTAAATGTAATGATAAATAGAAAAATAGAGGTACGACTTCTCTATAAATAAAGTCTTTTAACTCCAAATATGTAATTTTTATTACTTATTTATATATGGCCCTTGGCACATAAACGATAATTGAGCGCAATTACACCTAAACCAATTAAAGAGAAAGATAAAGCAATCGCTATCTCGCATTGAGATATAAAGTTAGATAAAAGATAAGGAAAAAAAAACACATAAACTTATGCATGTGAGCTTAACCTCTCATAAATGCAAATTAGTGTCGATACATCAGTGTTGAGACGCGACAGAACAAGTGCTAATAATTAGGTGCTTGATGTTACAAATGAACTGAAATTTTAATGAAATAAGCCTGAAAAGAAAAAATTATTAAACCAGCAATACTATGAGGGAAAATTCGAAGAAATTCTACCGAAAATTTCAATTTACTAAGAATTTCCCAAATAATACCGTTCAATTTGAATGGAAATACCTAAAATACTGTGCGTGACCGCTAAACGGTAAAATAATTGTGTTCTCTGTAAATTTGGACTAAACCTCTATCAAATTACATGAATTTGACTAATGAGAGACGAAATTATTCACCAATAAATCGGAATTTTTACAAAACGGTCACTACAAAAATTAAGATTATTGAAGATGTAAGTTAATTGAAAATGTAATATAAAAATACTAAATTCTTGCTTTAGCCAAATACGGTTAAGCGAATCAGAAATAATTATTAATTATGCATTTAAAATATGAAAAAAATAGTGAAATTTATAGCAAGATGAATAAAATATTTCAAGAATAAATATCAGCACTAACACAGTCAAGCGTCGCCACAAAGATATAACGACCTTGCTTTCAAAAGTCAAGACGTTCCACCTATTATGCTTCTCGATGTTTAATTGGATAATTTATATCATGTGACTACTACTAGGTCATGCGTCGTCAAACCAAAAAATACACAATATATACTAAATATAGTAATCTAAAGTAAATTAAATTCATAAAAGGTAGGTATTAAATAGCGTATTACGCAGTGCCGGATTTACAATAAAAGCGCCCCTAGGCACTCTTTTTCCAAGCGCCCCCCAACAATTTTCGTATCGGTATAAAAAAAGGAAATAGAGTTAAGGTTAAGGAAAAAATTGTACATAATTTTTATTGAAAATATTGCTTGCCAACGTAACATATAAATAGATGTACTGAGTACTGCATTATAAATACACTAATAATAATATTCTTAATACAAATAAAAGAATAAACCAAAAATAAAATGGGTAACATGGGTTCATTAAAAAAAAACATATAACAATATTTTATATTCTTTTTCGACTCTTTTTTTTGTGGCAAACTCCCATATTATTTCTTGGAAATCAACTTTATTAATAATCTTCTTCTCCTTCAAGTAGCACTACAACTCTATGTGAATCTTGGCTGCAAGCACAATTTGCCCTCATCGACTTCTATTTAGCATTATTTCCTGTTTATTTACAATGCCCATCCTCCGCATATCCGATAGAACATTGTCTCTCCATCTCATTTTAGGTCTTTCCGGTGGTCTTCTGCTCGTCGGTGCTTCCTGCAATGCTATTTTCAGCATTCTGTCATCCGATGCTCTGTATATGTGTCCTGCTCATCTCAATCTTCCCTCACAATATCTCCCTGGTACAATTATTGATCTAACTCCGCGTTTGTTCTTATTCGATATTGCCCTGAATTAGGATCCTGGGTTGGTCCATATATTTTTCTAAGTATTTTTCGCTCGAACCTTCGCAGGACGTCTTCGTTTGCTTTGGTTAGGGTCCATGCTTCACATCCGTACATGACTACCGGTCTTATAGTAGCATGGTATAATTTTAGTTTTGAGGATCGCGACATTCTCGATTGGAATAGTTCTCTTAGTGCATAATAGCATCTATTACCGCTCTGTATGCGAGCCTACATCTCTTTATTTATGTTGTTGTCTGCTGTGATGACTGCGCCGAGGTATTTGAATTCTGAGACCCGCTCAAAATTGTAGGTGCCAATGGTTACATTTTGCCCTAGTCGATCTCTTCCCTGCCTCCGGGAATGATACATGTATTTTGTTTTGTCTTCATTAATACTTAATCCTACTGTATCTGCCTCCTTTTCTATTTTTCCAAACAACTCTTTGGTTTTAATGGTTGTTTTACTGACAAGATCTATATCATCTGCAAATGCCGGTATCAGGTTTGGTCCACTGCTTGAAAAAACTTCTACGTCAATGTTAGCCCGTTTGATCGCTGCGTCTAAAACGATATTGAACAATATTTGAGACAAACTATCACCTTGTTTCAGGGCGTTGTCTATCATAAAGTTTTCTAACATGTTTCTGTTTTCTTGATCTACGTCTTGCATTGTTAAAGTTATCTTTAACAATGCAAGGTGTCCTGTGAAGGGTCCTGTAACATTTGAGCCCTAGCTCTGTGTCTTTGATTCTGTATGTTTTCACGCTCTGTATCGTACCAGATATTTTTCTTTGTTCTTTCGCGCTTTTCGATAGTTCTTTCCAATGTTTCCAGAATGATCGTCTGTATAACATTCCACATGGTGTTGGCGTTATCCTTACACGTTTCTGGTATATCCTGCATTTTAGTTGCAATTTTAGATTTGTAGTCAGCGAGGGTTTCTTCTTCCTTAAGTTTCTCCGTGTCCCATTTAGCTGTCTTATAGACCTGTCTTTTGTTTGTTGATCCTTATTCTTGTTTTGGCACATACTAGAAAATAATTCGAGTCCGCCTCAGGTCCTCTTTTACTTCTGACGTCTATGATGTTATTTGAGTGCCTTGAATCTATTAGGATGTGATATACTTGGTTTCTTGTGACGCCATCATTGGATATCCACGTCTGCTAGTAGATTTGACCATGAGATTGTTGAGTCCTGCTAGATTTGCTACCCGTAGTCAGTTGTTGTTGCTTATATCGTGCAGGCTATGTCGTCCAACATGTGGTCTTAACCAGTCTTCTCTACCCAGTTTTGCATTGAAGTCGCCCAGTACCAATAACATATCCTGCTTGGGGATCGAGTCGAGAATTCTGGTAAGTTAATTATAGAAAGTGTCCTTCTCATCATCGTCCTTCTCTTCCGTTGGTGCGTGTACCGATATTAGTGTGTAGTTGTACCATGGACATCTTAGTCTAATGTAACGTATTCCTTCATTAATGGGTACAAAGTCCATTACTGCGTCCAATAGATATTCCTGTATTACAATGCCAGTTCCGAATTGATGGGTGCCATCTTTGTTGCCACTGTAAAATACCACCGATTTACCAATTTTTATATTACCCCTATTTAGCCATCTGATTTCCTGGATAGCCGTAATATCCATTCCATACTTTTCTAGCAGTGATATAGTTCTTTGGGCTGCTTCTAGTCGATACCAGCTTAATACATTCCACGTTCCGAAATTCAGATTCCATATTCGTTGCTGGGTTCGTCGTTACTTTTTTAGTAATATCACTGTTAATAGAAAGAACCGCCAAGTTGTTTAGAATTTCTTGGCCAACCGAGTTCCGTAAGTACGTTTTTGTTCGATGTAATGCCGATAATGATCTTACTCCTGTATGTATCTTTAATTGGTAGTGTTAAACAAAATTCTTGACACTATTTCGATGTTTTGAAACATAGTTACCAAGTTTTTGAATCTAATAAATTTAGGATAGTGCTTGATATTGGTGATATCGTCAAATTCTTTAATAACATTTTTAAATTGGAGGAACTCCTCAATGAATGATTTATCTAAATCATGAATATACATTTTGAAATGATTTTGAATTAGCGCAGATCTACGCATCTTCCATCGTTTTTATATTACTTTAAAACACGAAATTTTCAAGGAGTTCGAGTTCAGAATAGTATTATAAAATAAAATCACTTTTTCCATCAAACGTGTCATCTACGCCACCACCTTCATCAAATTGTGTTGTTCTTGTTTTTTCTTTCTTGGCCTTTTCAGAATTTTTTTTCTTTCCCCGCTCTTCATAAAAATTATAGTTATCTGTAATAGATCCAAAAATACCCTGTTAATTACTAATAGATTTTTATAGCGGAGATAAATCTGTATCGACAGTTTGGGGTGACTTGATGGCTTGACGACATTTTCCAAGACGTCGGACCAAGCTGCAGTTAAAATTCCAATTTCTAATGAATTAAAATCCTTAAGTAGCTCCGGGACCTCCGCTTTTGTTCCCGGTTTTCGGAGATATTTTGGATATAGTTGATATCGCTGCGCAACATTTTTTGTTAACTAATAAGCATCGCTATATTAAGCTGAGGCGTTAGGCAAATCTGTACGCGAACGGGAATATGCGGGTTTGGTGCCCCTAGGCAATTGCCTAATGTGCCTAGTGGTAAATCCGGCCCTGGTACTACGCTCTCCAATTACCAACTACATGAGATAAGTCCGTTCCCGAATAGTTGTCACTACGGAACAAAGTAATCTACTGTGAAACAAATCCACAAATTGTAGCTATAAACCAGCGTACCTGTGCTTATTAAATAATTAGTTGATCGAAATATACCCATTCGCGAATATATGTCACTGGCGCATGGCGGTTCATATCCCAAACATCGAAAATCATTCGTAATTGAACTGAATTTGGTGGAGCGGAATAAGCAATTCTGTAACGCTCAGCCAAATACATCAATACGCGATTGGTGCATACTTACTTTCACATCTGAGCAACGGGTGAAAGCGGGTTTTCAAATAATAATTAGAGTCCCAAAACAATTACTATCACACTTTTAATCAGTATTCAGTCAAGAACGTTTATAAATATCACTATGACACCAAAAATTGCACATAAACTTTCAATAACCGAATACTGCCATAAGAACACAATGGAAGCAAACGATAAACAAAGCAAATTTTGCTTGAACATGACGGATAAACCTCGTGATCCAGCGGACCAACCAAAAATAGAACCCTTTGTTGTCACCACTGTCTTGTTTAGAGCCATTGTAGCAAAATACCCAAATGTACACCATATATCAGCATAGAGTAACATAAAAACTATTTAAAATAGCAGGGATCCTTTATAGCTTTAATGATACTAGTTCAATATGTATTCCAATCTATAATGAAACGCGTGTAACGTTAAACCGAGAGTTTGGTTACACAAGCTTCGTTAACAAACGTCATATCAAAATTTAATCTCAGTCGGTCCAAATAGATTTTATTTGCATAGATTCGATTTATCCTAAAGAGGCAGTTTCATAAATTAAAATTCAAAATTATCAGGTGCCTATATTAGTCGAAGTCATGGTAACCGCGTGGTCAATAAATAATTAATTTTAAATCATTTATGACCACAAAGGCGGGGGTGGTTATTAACGGTATAATTGACCACTTTAATTAGTGGACTGCACTAACGTAGGTAGGTGAGATTTTATTCATAGGGCATGAATTGAAACATGTATTTTAGGTATTAGGCACTTTAATAATGCAGGATTTAATTTGCATTAAATATGACAAATATATAAAATATTTTCCAACTACTTTCATACACTCATCCTTTAACACATAATACTAATTTTTTACATTAGGTTACCTATTAGTAAATATCCGACAAAACTTCTTGATTGTGTCAATTTAGCTCGAACTCTTTTCTTTACTGAATTTAGTCAAACTTTCTTGTATTTAAACTAACTGCTTTTCCGTTCACACAAAATATCATGTTACTTTTCTTCTTCTACAATTCTATCAACTTAACTTCCCCAGGCATATAGATAAGACTTTCAACATTTAATTCGAATCTCGAGTAAAGGAACACATTTGTCTTCTTATCTTACTACAATTTTCCAACCGCCATTTTACCTTCTTCAATCGGCAAAAACAGAAGAGACGCTACCACGATTATATCTTGAAAAAATGTGTAAAAACGTTCAAAAGAGTCCTTAATTCAGTGTTGAAAAAAGAGAACACGGTGTACACCATATATTTTCTAAATATCTGTGCAAGCAAATGAGAAAATGGCCCAATCTTTTGGCGTCAACCAGAGCTACGACTTGGTAGATGTGTTACAGATGAACGATTGTACTGTACCGACCAGACCACTTCTTCGACTAACTAAATTTGAATTTTGAGATAGCTAACGAAATATCTTGGCGTCAAACAGGGCAGCGACCGAGGTTGATGTTTTGGCGCCAAACTCAAGCAGAGCGACGACAAAGGCCGATGCTTCAAGGTTGAGTATTTTTCAGGCACTAAAATATAATTTTCCCTACCGGTGCGGTAGAGAGAATAAAGCGGGAACTGCGCGGACGCGGATGCATTTGAGAGGGTAGAAACATGTTCTTTCTTTATTTGACATATTGTTGTTTACACAACATTGACGGAGACAGACAAGGATATATTAAATTGAAAACGATCAAACACTTTTTCCTTGACGAGGAATGGCAACTGGATTTCCAGCGATTGTTTCATATAATGAAATCTATTCTACCGACACCCCAGGTTAGGACTTAGGAGTAACTGAAATACAATGTTTTAAATCCACAAATTGCTGTTTACCTGGGTTTGAATTATGGCTCAATCATACTATGAACATACCTTCGACAAAATGCACTAAAAATAGAGTTTTATCCACGATACCGAAACAGAACTATTTTATAATCTCCTGATGATGCTAACGTGGTTAGCGAAATGCGCGTCTAGTGCAATAATTCTGTTTCGATATTTTGGATAAAACTCCGTTTTAATGAACATACAGGGTGTTATCACCAAACCATCCGGTGAAAAGCCACAAGTTAATACACTTGTTGGGGTATTTCCCGAACACCGCGCATGTTGATCGTTACAATTTTGACCTTAGGAACTTACTTATTGGCGCCCAGTTTTGTACCATACGTTTAGTTTTACGGAAAAAGAATATTAACATGGGTGATTCTGATGGTGTCCCTTCGAATATCGAAGGCATTGGGCAAAACTCCCCCTCCGGTTGAATTTCTTCTGCCAAAATGCTAGCACAAATAAAGGGCACCTAGCACAACCTAGCACACCAAATTTTAGAGCTAGCACACCAACAGTTTAGAACGAAAATGCTGTTGAATTCGGGGGAAGTCAGGTTAACGCAAATGTGGCCTTGGAGATAATTGTGGGGTTTTCCACGACTGCGAGTTCGAATCTGACTTCAGCGGAATCCTACCGCAAAAAGGTTATGCGGTAGAAGACGGACGAGGTCGAAAAATTATATTCTTGGAACGAGACCTGAAAATTATTAGATGCGTTAACCGGCCCTCCTCCCCCCGCTTTGTTTTTTTTTCTCCAACACTCTAGCACAGAGCCTTGAGATCTAGCTCAATTTTGTTTTAGAGCTAGCACACTACTTTAAAAACCTAACCTAACCTATGGACCAACAAAGTTTAGCCCAGCTATAGATAATATATTTAATATGTTAAGCATAAACAGAGACTCAAATTTAGAAAATCGACTAAAGCCACCTAAAAATATTGTGCGAAATACAAGAAAGAAAGTTTAAAGAACTAGCAAAGCAAATTCATCTTCAATAATTTTTAAACATTTCAATGTAAACTAAATAAAGCATCATTGTTATTGCTATTGTTATTAATAGAAGCACTTAAGTATTAGTTGTGTTTTTAATGGGACTTTAAGCTCTGAAAGCACCAAAAAGCCTCAAACCCCTTAAAATGGTTGTGCTAGCCGGTGCTAGGTCTAAGCTGCTGTTTGACGGAAAAATATTAACTGAAGGGCGGTCACCAAAAATTCACCCCATCTCCTATATATTCAACTGTAGGGGTGTGCTAGCTCTCAAAATAGTTGTGCTATCCTATGCTAGGTCTAAGCTTACTGTGCTAACAATTTGACGGAAAAATATTAACTGAGGGACGGCTAAAAAAATCGCCCCAGCCCCTATATATTCAGCCGTAGGGGTGTGCTAGCTCTTAAAATAGTTGTGCTACCCACTGCTAAGTCTAAGCTTGCTGTGCTAGCAATTTGACAGAAAAATATTAACTGAGGGACGGCTAAAAAAAATCACCCCATCCCCTATATATTTAACCGTAGGGGTGTGCTAGCTCTCAAAATAGTTGTGCTACCCTATGCTAGGTCTAAGCTTGCTGTGCTAGCAATCTGACGGAAATATATTAACTGAAGGGCTGTCAGCAAAAATTCACCCCATCCCCTATATATTCAACTGTAGGGATGTGCTAGCTCTCAAATTCAAATTCAAATTCAAAATTGTTTATTCATGTTAAAATATATATGAAATATGTACACACGTCAATCATAAGAGAAAAAATAGTAAGTATATAAACACAAAATATTAAACCTCAAACCTATATTTTATATAAGTCACTAACCTAAAATTAAAATGTAGATATTAAAACAGAACGAACACTTAAAACACGTATTAAAATGACAAGTATAGTATACTAAAACAGAATGAACACTTAAAATACTTATTAAAATGACATACAGCATACCTACTAATATAATTGAAATACACACAAATAAAATACATTACAATTTGCGTTAAAATTTTGTTAAAATCACGATTCCTGGAGACTTGATGAATGTGTATTGAGGTAGTCTGTGATTTTATATGGAGCAAGCTGAATCAAATATGTTTTTACTTCAGATTTAAGTCTAGAGAGTGGCAACATTCTAACACTTGTTGGTAATTTATTAAACAATTTAACAGACATAAATTCGGGTCTGTTTTGACTCTTCTTAAGTCGACAGAAAATCGGCCTAATGTTGTCCCCGCCCCTTGTTGGATATGTATGAGGGTTACCTTGGAGGGTGAACTGTTCTTCGTGTCTTTTAATAAATCAGACACTCTCTAAGATAAAAGCAGCAGGTAACGTAATAATCTTTAAACCAACAAAGGCATCCCTGCAGTCCCCCCGAAAAGGCAATCCCGCCAACAACCTAACTGCCCCCCTCTGAAGTCCAAAGACCACGTCCGCACAAGGTGCACCACCCCACGCCAAGATGCCATAAGTCATCACAGAGTGAAACAAGGCCCAATATGCAGACATTAGTACCTCCTCTGATACTGATCCCCGAAGACCCCTGAGGAGAAAGGCAGTCCCACTCAATCTCTTGGACAGGCTTTTCACGTGGGTAGACCACTGTAATTTAGGGTCTAGATAGACTGCTAGAAACTTAACAGCCTCCTGGCATTGGTCACCCAAATCGCGCAAACCAAAAATCATCTTTTGAGTTTTATTACTATTAAGCATAGCCTCTTTGACTGAAACCATTTTTCAGCCCGTAACTGTGCCTTCAACAAACCCCAGATCAAGAACTGTAGTGTTTTGTAGAGACAGTAGTATCATCAGCAAAGATAGTAAATTTGGAGATGTTATTATAATTTGGCAGATCATTAATATAAATTAAGAAAAGTATTGGGCCAAGTCCTGAAAATGATACATTTTTAACTTCTGAAGCAGTATTGAATGGGAAACACAATCAAAGGCCTTACTTAAATCGAGAAACAATGATCCATGGTACTCCCGGTTTTCAAAAGAGTCAATGATACCTGAGACCAGGTCCAGGATTGCAAGTACCGTGCCTCCACCCTTCCGAAAACCAAATTGCAGGTTCGAAAAAATTGTACGATCCTCAAAGTAATTTGCTATTCTCACAACTGCACTTTTAAGAACACCAGGAAAACTGTTCTGTTTAAAACATTGGTTTATCAGTTTTGTTAAAGGACAAATTATTAAGTTTTTAACTGACTTTATGAGTTCGACTGTTATACCATATATATATGAACTTTTCTTATTTTTTAATGCATTTATGTGTTCTCTTACCTCATTATATGAAACCTCTTTAAAACTGAAAGTACTCTCTTGTATTAGTATATTATTAACATTTTCTAATGGACAAATAACAGAATTTGGTAAATTTACAAGGATGTTTGTAAAAAAATCATTAAAATAATCTGGACTTATTGAAACATTTTTTTTGATGTTGCTTACCTCTTTTCTTATTTATTATTTTCCACATAGATTTCGATGGATATTTGGATGTTTGAATCCAGTTATTATCAGCCAATCGTTTCGCATTAATAATTTGATGCCTGTAATTTTTTTTATAGTTATTGAGTAACTCTTTATTACCTGGGGTACTGTATTGCCTATTGAGTTCACTTAGAAAGTGAACTGTGTCTCTTAGTTGCCGAAGATCCTCAGTGAACCAGCATAAAGGACCAGGAGTGGATCCACGCTTCCGGTATGTCCTCTCCGGAAAAGACTGCACGAAAGCCCCAAGCAGGACATCCCGGAACATGGAAAACTTCCGGTCAACCAATATGTCAGCCTGATCAATGAAGTGCCACTCTCTAGACTCAATAGTATTACAAAACTTATGCAGATCTTATTGTGTAATTGGCCTAAAGACAGACTTACTTACAGCCTGTGTGGTTTGTTCTAAGCATATTAAAGTTTCCACATCAAAAGACACAATCTGAGCCAAGTGATCAGATAAACCAAAATCCAAACTTTTTATTTTAGATATTTCTGAAAATTTACACAAACATTGTCCAAACACTTTTCACCTCTAGTATTGAAAGCTATTAATGTGTTTAAACCAAAGCTCTCCAAAAAATCTTCTAGGGTGCATGCCTCTCTTTGATTTGTACCAAATAAGACATTAAAATCTCCTGCGATAACAATGTTTGCATAAAGATATAATTTTTGTATTGCCGACTCCAGGAATTGCATAAATATGTCAAAAAATCCGCAAGGACTTCTGTAAACACATCATAAACATATAAGTTATAAGATCTTACAAAAATACAACACATTTCTCTTCATTAATGGCCAAAATTGGCATAAATTCTTCACTAAATTCAGTATTAAGAAGTATGACAGTGCCACCCCCAATAAAACTAGACCTATAGGTAGAGTTCCGAATTTTATAATTGTCTAATTGAAAAAAAGGAATTTCATCATCTTTAAGCCAGTAAAAATATTGCAGGGAGCCTGTCGGCTAGACATGCCTCAAGCTCGCCCACCTCATTCTTTACTGATCTTACATTGTAGTGTAAGACACTCATACAGGTTTCATTTAATGGGTTATCTATTTTAACTGGGTTTTTGAACGTCCCTTTTATTTAATACTTCTGACTTTATTTCGGTTGGAATTCCAATTTTAAAGCAATTATATCTGACATTACGCTTTATATTTAACTTATAACATTCAAAGTCAGAAATATCATTTTCCCTAAGATAATTCTCAATACTTCTGGTTTCAGTTTCTAATGATAATCTGGACACAAACAGCCAGGAAAATTTCTTAAATGTTACAGCCTTTAGGCAAGTGATATTTTCTTTATTACCTTCAAGAGCTTTAGGGGAAGTGTGGGTTCAATTTTATTAGATCTTTTTTTTTGTTGCTTACAATTTTCCATTCATCGTCGGTTGTACTTCCACTTGGTTTTGGTTCCTCTGGCTCCTTTGTTCCCATGGGTGATGGGAGCGGAGAAGCGTCGGAGCGGGGGGAAGGCAATGTTTGTTTACCTTTTTGGAGGCGGGAAACCCGCTTTTCGTATGAGTTTTCCAATGCTTCTTCGTACTTTTCCTTCCATAGGTTCGCGTTTTCTTGAAGTATTCTGTTCTTGTCGGTGAGTTCGTCTACCAACTTTTTTAAATAGCTTATCAGCTTGAGTTTTTCCGGACCGTCCTGAGATGCCGTCTCCAATTCGTCACAGCAGAGAACACGATTTTTCTCCAGAAAATTCACTTTTCCCGTCCAGTTTCGTACTGCACAGGAATAGTGAAACATATTTCCACATTTTACACATGTTACTATTGATGAAGTTTTATTTTTACAGCACTACTTAAACCTGTATTTTATAGGACATACGTGTTTTGCTTGCTCTTTAGTCGTCGCCATCTTGCTAAACTGATCTGTTTTGCTCTCAAAATAGTTGTGCTATGCTAGGTCTAAGCTTGCTGTGCTAGAAATTTGACGGAAAATATTAGGCTTTCAATACATCCTAATTTATTTTTTTTACTACTAACATGAAAAATCACCATTATTTACTCCATTCCTCAAATGAGAAGTAACATTTCTCACCCTAGGTAAATAATAATATTAAAAAAAACCTAGGTCAATAATGAAACGGAAACGGAAAATGTCAAAATGTCAAACTTGTTAGTTTGACAGCTAGTTGTCATTTCGGATTATTTGAAAATTAAGTAGGAAATGATTAATTTCAAAATCTAATCAATTCAAATAATGATAAGGATTGTATCAGTGCTATTAGTAAAGAAATTATATACAGTATGACTCACTTTTCATGACTCCCCATAATATTCTTATTAATAATGCGATTTTGTCAAACTTTAGATGGAAAGAAGGTACTTTGTATGTATGGAGCTGTCAGGAGATTATTAGCGTTTCTTGGCGAGTAACCACGGTTAACTACAAGTAATAGGTCTGTTCTAGCAGCGATTTCAAACGGTTTCAAACCGTCCGGAGTTTGCGCATAACGATATAAGCGTCGCTTATATGGCTATGCGCAAACTCCGTACGGTTTGAAACCGTTTGAAATCGCTGCTAGAACAAACCTATTACTGAAGTAAGCGCCAAGCGGGCACCCCACCACAAATTGTACTGTCTGCTTCTGCCTTCGCCAAAATACCGTAGTTAGATCTTGCATTGCTAGAAAAGAATATAGATATTTTGCATATTTATTTGAAAATGATCAGTTTGATCAGTGAAGAACGTTTACTCATATTTTTAATGACCGAATGGTGGCCTCTGGAGATAAGCAAACTAATGCTATTTTTTCGATGAATATGTTCAGGATACTTTATGCTGCCCAAATCCCATTTGGGGCACATTTGTGTAGGAATTCCGATGCGTATGAGGCTTCTATAGAAGAATTTCATGAACGCATAATTTACAGACTTGTTCAGAATGGAAAAACAAACATTTCACATGTTTAACGTTTCAAAATTAATCCGCCATGACTCCATCAAACCTCGAGTACCACACCTCATCACGTATGTAAGTTGTAGTAAGCCGTAGTTGAAAAATGATGATGTAATAGTGACGTCACGAAACTTCCCCTCACTTACCACAATTAAATTAATCCTCGTGAAAACAAAGTAGTAATAGGTTTGTTCTAGCATGAAATCTCAAACGGTTTGAAACATCGGGAGTTTGCGCATAGCGATATAAGCGTCGCTTTTATTGCTATGCGCAAACTCCGGAGGTTTCAAACCGTTTGAGATTTCATGCTAGAACAAACCTATTCTGTAGTATGCCGTGGTTAATTGTAGTTAGCTCGCGAAAAAACGCTTCTTGTTACGATATCTGTCAGTTAGACCACTGAACTTCCAGGCTACTTGATATTTCGAACTATTTGAAAAATAAGTAGAAAATTACTAATATAAAAATCAAATCGAATCAAATATGGTAATATATCAGTGTTAGTAGTAAAAAAAATTCTATATATACCTCGGTTGAGAAGGCCATTATTAACCTCGCACATTATATCCTTCGGCGCTACGCGCCTCTGGATATAAAAGTGCTCGGTAAATAATGGCTTACTTCTCAACCTAGGTATATAATATACTATTTTTTTACTACTAACATGATAAATCACCATTATTTACTCCATTCCTCAAATGAGAAGTAGCATTTCTCCCCCTAGGTAAATAATAATATTAAAAAAAAATACTAGGTCAATAATGAAACGGAAATAGTTATTTGTGTATTTAGAGCGCAAAATAACGGATTGCCGGGAGGCGTAACGGAGCGCAGTAATCTTTCGAAAACGGCAATCTTACTTTGCGCTCGAAAAACTCACAGAACTTTTTCTACAACCCCATTTTTTAAAATTAAATGCACAATTCTATATGTACCACGGTTGAGAAGGCCATTATTAGCCTCGCACATTATATAAAAGTGCTCGATAAATAATGGCTTACTTCTCAACCTATATAATATACTATTATATTGATGTGCTACCTTCGGCGGGGTGTGTGCTAGGTTGTGCTAGGTACAAAGCACAGTCCTATAATAATTATCTTTACCAACCCTCAAAAGAACCCAAACGTTTTGTGGTCTATTATTTTCAAAAATGTAATTGAGCTAGCATTTCTTTTAGTTGTGCTAGACTGTGCTAGCTCCAAAGAAGCTGTACTAGCCAGTATTGCAATTAAGAAAGATGTGGGGGGCTAGCGTTAACCTAGCCCCCCACATAAATTACAAGATATGCGTATTACTATGAGTGTGCTAGCTCTTAAACAAATTGCGCTAGGTTGTGCTAGATCTCAAGGTCATGTGCTAGCGTTTTGAAGAAAAAAAAAACAATTAAAGGGGGGGGGGGGGCAGGTTAACGTTCCTTTTATTTGTTCTAGCATTTTCGTAAAAGAAATCCAACCGGTAGGAGGGGTGGCACGTTAACCTGCAGCGTTAACCTGCTCCTCTTCCCGAATTCAACAGCATTTTCGTTCTAAACTGTTGGTGTGCTAGCTCTAAAAATTGGTATGCTAGGTTGTACTAGGTGCCCTTTATTTGTGGAAGCATTTTGGCAATTGAAATCCAACCGGGGGAGGGGGGGGGGGGCAGCGTTAACCTGCCCCCCTTCGTTCTAAATTCTTGGTGTGCTAGCTCTAAAAATTGGTCTGTTAGGTGCTCTTTATTTGTGCTAGCATTTTGGCAAAAGAAATCCAACGGGGGGGCTGGGCTAGCCTAACGGACCTGTATTGTACGCCCAAACAAAGTAAAAGTGAAATCGAAAGTGATGATTATGTCAAAAATACGATGTTCTTCGGGGATTAAGTCTTATCCAGGTCTTGTTTTGGATGGCGATCATGCTTGCGCCTTGGCCAAAAGTTGTTAACTGCTCGCAGAAATTCCAAGGATGCCGTCTCACATTGCTAAGGTAAACAAGATGAAGTCCGGTCCCATTCAGTCGACGTTAAAGCAGTTTTTTGCGAGTTTTAAAAGCGAAACCAATGGCCAGTCAGAATTTAACGAAAATCTGTGTAAAATGTTTTAAGCTGCTAATATTCCTTTAAACAACTGAGAACCCCCAAGCACAGTCTTTTTTGCAAAAATATTCAAAATTTAATGCTCCAGATGAATAAACATTAGGAAAAAACGTCATTGGAAAAGTGTTTGGTACCGTGCTAGATGAAATTAATAAAAAAATTGGAGGTCAATGATTCGTGTGGTTGATACATAGTTAATTTAATGATTGGAAAACTCACAGAAAAAGAACCTGAAAAACTTAGCTCATAGCTGTAAAAAAAGTGAGAAAACCAACAACCTTACAGTTACCAGTTATTCAAGAAATATTAACACATTTCTTTTTGCCGAATTCAGTTCCTATAAGTAAAATTCTTGTCCTGTTGTTCGATGCTGCGCCGTATAATATGGTAAAGGCAGAACATAATTCAAATTTATTTTATGGAAACTTAATTCATGGAACTTACCTAGCTCATGGATTAAATAGAGTTACGGAAATTATAAGAGATTCCTTTCCATCGGTCAGTGATCTAATAGCAAATGCGAAAAATATATTTATAAAGGCCCCATTAAGGGCGCAGTTTTACAAGGCGAATTTTCCTGGAGTACCATTATCTCCTGAGTCTGTCGTGACCAGATGGGGTACTTGGATTCGTGCCGCAATATTTTTTGCAGATAATTTCCAAAAATTGAAAGACCTAATTTCACAAATGTATGATGATTCACAGTGCATCCAAAAGTGCAAAGAAATATTTCAAAATGTTAAAGTGGAACAACATGTGTATTAAGTGCAACTATATATTTCTAGCAGACAGTATTTCGCCACTAGAAGAATCGTGTACAAGTCTACCAGAGTCGATGAATATAATAGAAATATGTGAACAAAATGGCAAGCAAATACGAGGTGAGGTAGGCAAAACAGTAGTGGCAAAATTAGAAAGTTTACTAGAAAGAAAATAAATGTAGCACACGTGTGTTATTTTTCAAATTATTATTAATATAAATTTAATATAAATAAATTGATATAAAAAAAATTGTATTTGTGATCTAATAAAGTACATATAACTAAATTATTTTTATTCAATACTAAATCCACTAATTTAGTGAAAATTTAATTTAAAAAATCACTTATTCCTGCATATTCAGTGCATATTTGTGTATTTTTTTGCATATATCCTGCCTAAATAAAAAAAATATATGCATATATATATATGCTCATATTCTTAAGGTGTTTGGATGCATATAAACCTGTCTTTACTCATAACACTGTTGAATATGAAAAATAGTAAACCTTCGAAGTTCGAACTGGTTGAGATAAGATATATTAATACCCTATCTTCGAAACAATTTCATGAAATGACCTAACTCAACATACGCCTGCTTGTAGGCATCACAATTAGCAACTCTGATGGTGCTACTTGTTTTAAATCATGTATCTATAATGACCAACCTATATTTGTTTCAGTATATCAAATATATTATCATTTTAAATAAACGCAAGTCCGTGAGATGAAAAATAAGATTACAGTCTACGTATTTCTAGTTTTGATAAGTCAGGTAGTGAGGCATGAGGAGGGATATGCTTTAAATAAAAAAATCCTATATGATGCCAATATCAGGTATATAGATCTGTATACTGCTTATTATCTAGATTCTAAGTTCTTAGTTCCATTGATTTTCATTGCTAAACATCCTTGATTATTTTTGTCAGGCACCCCTAAATTATTTCAAAATATTCACTGCTCTTAACAAATACTTAACATTACAATGAATAACGAATGCTCAAATCACAAAGTTGAGTCAAAGCAAAACACTATTTTATACGCAGAGAATTAATTTATTGTTTTTAAGTAAAAGCATTTATAAGTAAAATATTTGCATTTTCTTGTGCCAAAGGAGTCTAAACCGAATAGTCCTGGAGCCCGTGTACAAAAGTGCAACGATTAGCGGGTAGTTTCTTCATATTTTTATTCGATTGTACCCACATCGTACAGATACGTTTGGGGTGTCAGCTGGCTAAGTGGCGGTGGGGGTAGTTGCTAAGGGGTTGCAAACACATGAAAAAAATTGTGACGGGAATCAGTCCCGGGCTGCACGAAACTGTTCTGAACGGAAAATTATGTTCAATAATGAACATTGAACATTGTCAGCTAACCGGGGGCTGGTGGGGTACTTGTCAGCTAGGGGTGCGAATTAGTCCGAAAATGCGAATTTTCAAAACGATGTCGGGCAACTTGAAATTTGGGTGGCTACTAATATTTTATATATGATTCACGAAAAAAAGTGTCAGCTGCTCGTATGTCGGTGGAAAAGTTGTCAGCTGGAGTCACAAAAGGTTCCGGGCGTAGACAGGCTGTTAGCTGGCGCGCACGACCTTTAATGCATCAGCTGACAATTTTTCCACTAACATAGGAGCAGCTGATACTTTTTTTCGTAAATATTACATTAAATATTAGTATCCTACTAAATTACAAGTTTCCCGAAATCATTCTTGATGATTTGATCATGAAAAACATGCAGGGTGCAATCTCGACTTAACAACTTCAGTTTTACATAATCAGAAATTCACTTAATTTTCAATGGACAATTATTTACTGCTTAATTTTACTGTACTACATAAGTTAATGGTAAACAATTTACTATACAAAATCGTCTTATTTATTATTAAAAAAATATTAAGCCATCTTAACATGTCGATATTTAGTCTCAATCTTCATCATCATCTACTTCTTCATCATCAGAGTCTTCAATCTCATGTTCGAATGGTAAGAGATCGTCATCAGGCGGTTCATTGACATCTGGAAAAATAAGTAATTGCATAATGGATTGTATACAAATTATTAATATTTTATGACATGACAAATTCAAATAATTTAAATAAATACCTTTAGTATTGTCGGCGTCTTGAGTGATCATTTTCACAGTCGGGGGTAATTGGTCGCCATGAAACCATTTGCAGGTGTATTTACCTTCCTCCAGCTGCCATCCATGATCCAGTGATGGGTCCAATGTGGACAGAACTTGCTTGTGCGCGTTACTCCAAATCCTCGATATGTAGATGGTCCTCAATAATTGCTGTTTTAATTCAGAATATGATGATGGCAAGAAAGATGCGTCGAAGTTCTTATCAGGCAATGTAAATTCGTTGTCATTTTTTCCTAGTTTATATACTTTCATGAAAGTCGCCACACGTGCATCATTAACTTTTTTATTGTCGTAAAGCCATACATGGTACATACAAATTCAGATATTATTGCAGTATTTATTGCTATATGCGACTTATTGAAAGAAAACATTGCCAATGCTATGCCAGCCATCGAAAAATTTGTGTGTACCATGTATGGCTTTACGACAATAAAAAAAAGTTAAGGATGCACGTGTAGCGACCTTCATGAAAGTATATAAACTAGGAAGAAATGACAACGAATTTACATTGCCTGATAAGAACTTCGACGCATCCCTCTTGTCACCATCATACTCTGAATTAAAACAGCAATTATTGAGGATTTGGAGTAACGCGCACAAGCAAGTTTCGTCCACATTGGACTCACTGGATTATGGATGGTAGCCACCGATCTATGGAGATCGGTGATGGCAGCTGGAGGAAGGTAAATAGACCTGCAAATGGTTTCATGGCGACCAATTACCCCCGACTGTGGAAATGATCACTCAAGACGCCGACAATACTAACCTTTAGTATTGTTTTTTATTTTAATTATTTGAATTTGTCATGCCATGAAAATTAATAATTTTTATATAATCAATTACTTATTTTTCCAAACGTCAATGAACAGCCTGATGACGATCTTTTACCAATCGAACATGAGATTGAAGACTCTGATGATGACGAAGAAGATGCTAATGACGAAGATTGAGACTAAATACCGACATGTTAAAATGATTTATTATTTTTTAAATAATAAATAATACGATTTTGTATAGTAAAATTGCTTACTATTAATTTATGTAGTACAGTATATAATGCATTCTAATTAAGCAGTACTTAAATATATAATTATCCATTGATAGTTAAATGAATGTCTGATTATGTAGAACTGAAATTGTTAAGTCGAGATTGCCCCCTGCATGTTTTTTTATGATTAACTCATCGAGAATGATTTCGGGAAACTTATAATTTAATTATATAATAATATTTAATGTAATATTTACGAAAAAATTTATCAGCTGCTCGTATGTTGGTGGAAAAATTGTCAGCCGATGCATTAAAGGTCGTGCGGGCCAGCTAACAGCGCGTCTACGCCCGGAACGTTTTGTGACCCCAGCTGACAACTTTTCCACCGACATACCAGCAGCTGACACTTTTTTTCGTGAATCATATATAAAATATTAGTAGCCACCCAAATTTCAAGTTGCCCGACATCGTTTTGAAAATTCGCATTTTCGGACTCATTCGCACCCCTAGCTGACAAGTACCCCACCAGCCCCCGGCTAGCTGACAATGTTCAATGTTCATTATTGAACATAATTTTCCGTTCATCAAAGTTTCGTGCTGCCCGGGACTGATTCCCGTCACGATTTTTTTCATTTGTTTGCAACCCCTTAGCAACTACCCCCACCGCCACCTAGCCAGCTGACACCCCAAACGTATCTGCACAATGTGGGTACAATCGAATAACAATATAAAGAAACTGCCCGAAATCGTTGCAATTTTTGTACACGGGCTCCAGGACTAGAATACAAAGCTGATTTCAATGGGTCTAAGAGAAAAGCTTTTAAAATCATGTAATTTCAAGAAAAGTTTTAAGTTTCTCTCATAAGGGCAAGAATAACAATATCATTACTGTCTGTAATTATGTGTGCCTAACGTTTTTCTATTGACAAGAGACTTCTTTTAGATAGAGAATGGGAGCCGAATAATCCGATACTTTAGAGTCTTGCAGCTCTTTAGTGAGTCCTTAAAGCAAATTCTCGAATATTCTAATAATTTTCAATATAACGATTTATTCAATTTTACTATGAGTGAAACACCTCTCTCTTTTAATTGATAAATAAATATGACTCATGGATAAGATTCGCTAACAAATGCTTTGTCTTAAAAAGTATTCTAGTTAAAAAGTCTAATATTTGATACATTCTTGCATATTAATGGCATCAGTTACGGTGAAGAAATGTGCTTAAGCACGCGACGTGAAAATTGTCAACGCGTCTACTACTGGAAATACATCGTTTCGTACCGTATCCAATAGCAGATTTTCTTCACATGCTTATATATTATAAAAAATAATAATTTCCATTACAGTGTGTGCTTAAGACCACAGGACAGAAGTGAAAACTTCAAATATCATCAAACACTGTATAAGAATTATTATTTACTGAAACGCCCCTGCTCAAGCCACATTCGTTGATTTACGTCT
Source organism: Pissodes strobi (assembly GCA_016904865.1). Taxonomy (NCBI): domain Eukaryota; kingdom Metazoa; phylum Arthropoda; class Insecta; order Coleoptera; family Curculionidae; genus Pissodes; species Pissodes strobi. Next base: position 21,598 of record MU183544.1, read on the forward strand.
AGGGAGACCGTTCCATTCTCCGTCATTCGAACTCAACCCTGTGTTATGATTGAATATCTTATTGCAGCTCCCCGATTGGATTTAATTACAAATAATACTTGTAAATAACTGATTGTGTGAATCGTTTTTGGAAAAAGTGTAAGATTGGATTGACGGCATTTATTTGACTTTTTTTCCTGAATTTGGAAATGCCTTGGTTTAGTTTTGGTTAGCTCCTGTTCGTTGAGCCCCCGCATCGAACGAAGACAGCGGAGGGCCATGCGTGAACTGAAATATTATAATATTAATGATAAAAAGTTTGGGTTAAGAGCCGTATTATAGTGGATATACAGCAGCTTGCATGTGTTTCCGCAAATATATTCCATATATAACCTCAAAATTACAGGACGCGGCAAACGCATGCAGAACACCGGGTTGGAATGTTCGAATCAGAGAATGGAACGGTCTCCCTAGAAGCAAGTCATTCGTTGAACCAAAAGACCAAGGTTCTTTGAATGTGTTCGAAACAACACTGTCAGTTAAGACCCTGTTAAATTGACGTTGTTTGGGTTAATATTGTAAATGTTTGTTAGCCAATTATCTTGAATGATTACAATTTCTTAAGTGACCAGTCAATACTGGCAATAAAACCAAAATGGTATCTTTTTTATACATCTATTTATCTATACTTGTACAGTTTTACATAAGAAAGAAAAATTTATTTACCAGAATTAAGTTACGACATTTCAATCAGGCGCTCGCACCAGAAGCAAACCGTGACCGTTTAATAAAAAAATTGTATGTGCCCGTATACTGTACTCTACGCTTGATACATTCACATTACTCATACGGAAAACATATGCATACCATCTAGTATATATGCACATACTAAAGACAATTTGTAACAAGTTTAGAGGATAGCAGGTAAGATCTGACCAGGACGTATAAATATTAGATACGTAAATTTTAAGATATCCCCACGGAGATTACGTCACAAGGTTTTTTGGGGAGGAAAAACTCCCGAAGGAATCTTTCGGTGTGTGTCCCGGAGACTCTTTGCGTATTCCGTAGGACCATTGTACTCTTTGTTTTGTGTTCTTTAAGGATTTTACCAGATCTTACCACCATTAGCCCCACTTGTTATTCGATTGTTATTCGAAGGTAAAAGGGTTAAGGTTTACTTGAACATATTTGGTCACAATCACCTTCCAGTCGGAAACCTAATCAAGATCACGCAATTTACGAGAATCTGATCACACTGAAGCACTACGTTTGAAATGATATTCAGTGATTAAATCGTAAAGAAATTAGGTGAAACGAAAAAATTTACTTATCGGTAAGGAAGCGGTCTCGACTCCCCAGCGAGCTGGGCCTGTGGCTGGGGTTTAGGATTTGTTCTTAATTAATTTCATTTGGCTCGGGAAAATTATTGAGATGCTCAATTTCTCGGATAATTGAAAAAACTATAAAGTGTGAGAGGAACTCGTCTCGAATATGTGGAAATCAGTGACGTAGCAAGGAAGTCGCGGGCTCGTGTTCAAATATCTTTGTGCCCCCCAACAAAGCATTACAAATTATTCATATAAAATAAACTGCTAATACTTATTATATTATACGCAAATAAACTAATATAAAAACAAACATATTAAAATATAATAATAAATGGAGATATAATTATTATTAATTATTATCAAAATTGCCACTTTTTCAGAAGCGAGCTGTTTAATAAGTTCTGTAGCATTCAAACGTAGTGCAATTTTAGTTCCTATTGACAACACAACCAACAAAGAAAACCTTATGTTACCGATGCGGTTTTTTAAACATGATTTAATTATTTTTAATTTAGAAACGATCTCTTTGCTGACGCAATTGTTACTGGTATGCCAAAAACAAAATACACGCTGTAAGGAAAACTTGAACTTGACGAGGAATTTTTCAAAGATATAAATTTGGATAAACTAAGGACGTCACAAATTTGTTATATATATCTTGTTTCAACCAAGCTCTGATCGACAATATTTGATTTTGAAAAATTTCTGAAATATCCTCAGGGTATTTGTTCTGAAGCAACTCTGCTTGCTGTCGCAATTCTGCATCGGAACATTTAAAATTTTAAAGTTGTTTACCACTTCCTGTAAGCCGGCAAATGGTAATGTTCAGTAGAGTGTAACAGTCCGATTTTGCCAGCGTAAAATATTTTTAAATTTCATTTTATACGCTGCACTTAGCAAAAAAATGCTGTAAGAATTATTGAAAAGAGGTCAATACTCTTCGGTTAATTAATTCTAAATTTACTGATTCGATTTGCTGTCAATGAGCTTAAAATTGTCGCATTTATTAATGTAAATTAATTTTATTCTAAATATAGGTTAACAATATATTTGTATTAGCTTTTTTAACATTGTTGTGGCTTTGAGTAACTATTTTGATCATTCCTTTCTCTTATGTAGCCTCAGGCAAGTTGTGACTATATTTATTTTAGTTGATAAACAAACCACAGATCGCTTAGGTTTGATCAAGTCACCAAAATAGCATACTATGTTATTAGTATAACTTAGCTTGATTTATATTATATTACCGTAGAACGGCCACCAAACCGTTTTATATTTTTAAGAATTGTGTTAATAAAACCTGTTTTTAGGCTGCATTAGATCAGTGAAATGTATATTTTATTTTCAGTTTAAAGATTTCATAACTTTTTGGGACCCCCGGATTTGCTTGATTTCGATCTCCGGCTGATTTTTCATAACTTTTTGGTACCGCTGCGCGCTGACTGGCTTGGAATCTTATATTTATCTTTCGAGGCGACCGGTTGTAACATTTGTAATATTCTGTTGGCAGTATTGGATAGTAGGAATGGTCTATTTCCCATGATTGCTGCTGTCGATTTCGATTTTTAAAATTTGATCACTTCGTTTGGGAGCAATTTTAGTATTTCTTGAATAATTTAATTTCAGCGCATCAATTGTGGCTCCCGCCGTCGTTTTACCATCATAATAAACGGGAACTAAGTCGTTTATTATCTTAGAATTATTCCTCGTATCGAAACACTTGGCATTTTTCAGCCCATCACTTCTTCTTGATTCGAGTTCTTTTTTTCTAATCTCGGGAGTGGAAAGGCAAATTGACGGAAACGAATAGAGAGTTCTTCTAAGAATACCCTTCGAGGCGAAAAGAAGGTTTGCTTTAGTGCAGTCATAGTGACTCGTATTGTGATTTTATACTACCTTTTCTTTGGGGGTATATTGTGTTGGTTGCTGATTCTGTTTTGACACGACGGATTTATCGGGATTTAACTACTGCACTAGGTAAGCATTTTCTCTGGAATTATTTTTTTTCTATTGCTTGTGAAGCATGTGGATGCCATGACATGACGCTAGTGGTCTTTTCCCTTATTTCTAGATGCTTTCCGAGTTCGTCGTATAAGACCGAGACCGTCGACTCTTGCTACACTCCGCCAAAAGCGAGGTAATTATTGCTACAGTTTTTTTTGTTTAAATTAACGATTAAATTGCCTTATCTGTGTTAACCTTTTTTTGTACATTGTCCACCATTTGCATTCCATGGGTTATCTCATCTACTCCATTTTATCAAATCTGAATTTTTATTTTAATGTGACTTTAGTTTTGATCATATGGGGAAGTTTATATTTTATTCATACCTATCTTTTATTATAGTCAAGTTGTCTGTACGTTAGTATTTCTTTTATTTACTGATGGTCATTGAAAATCCATTGATAATTTTTGGGGAAATTTGTTTTATACGGAAAATATATTTATGCAAGGGGGACTATAGTTTTTGTCATTGAAGTAAGGGGGCTTTGTCTAACGCGTATTGGGTTATTACAGGGTTCTATTACCGGGCTAGAAGTCCTACCTCTGGATAAGTCCTATTCCCGGGCCAATTCTATTATCGGGCTACAAGTCCTATCTCCGGGCCAATTCTATCACCGGGCTACAGATCCTAGCTCCGGGCTACACTAGAGCCAAACTTATCTCCGGGTCAATTTTATTGCCGAGTCCTCTGCTGGTTCTACCCTCGGGGCCAGTGCCCTAGTAGTATCTACAGGGGCCCGGTGCCTCCACCAGAGTTCGACCGGATCTGGGTATCGTACAGGAGCTTAAGTTTATTTATTCATTTATTTTTCTATCCGCCTGATATAATCGCTCTTATTCCTTTAATATAAATCAAGCATTGATCGTCACGCTCTAAGATAGCTCTCATTAATTTTATTTTTCATTTATTCATTTGTTTATTTGATCGATTAGTATAATCGCTCTTAATTTTCCTTTTTTTAACATAAATCAAGCATTGACAGTCGAGCTATAAGATAGTTTTCAATAATTTTATTTTTTTCTAATTAATTTATCGGGTTGGTTAATTTAATTATTGTGGCCATTTATTACTACCTATTATTATTGCTATATTTATGATGGGTGCAGCTACTAGCACGCATACATATATGTAATTAGCTTAGGTAAAATCAAAGTGATCACTTCATGTTGTAGTGTTTAGGGCATTTAGTTGTTAGGCATACAGTACCGAGTGTTATCAACAGAATTGGTCTCCGTACAATCTCCATATTGTACTCTATTTATCAATTACTTTAATAGTCATTTGAGATTCCTTTGCGTTTAAATAGTCAAAAGTTTTACTGTAGTATTGTTACTGTGTTAAAAAAAAAAACTTAGTAGCAAATAGATTGTTCCTTAAATTATAGCTTGTGTTTTCTTGTTAAGTTAAGGAAATTTGAATGGGAAACCAGTCTCAAGCTTTGACGAGTGGAATTGAATCAGTCTCTAGCTAAAACGAGTGTATTTTAAGGACTCCGCTCTGCTTCTTGCTGTAACTTTTTTATATGAAAAAGTCCCCATTTGATGGGTGGGTGCGACAAGAAACTATTACAATTCGGATCGTAATTAAGTCTGCCGCATATTCCCAGCGCCCGGCTCGACCCCTTTTATCTGCTTCTTGAACGATTTCATGTAACAGTGTGTTTTAAAAGAATGTTTATAATACGGAGTGTATTCCAATTTTGTCCGCGAATTTTATTATTTTAAAACTTTTCTTTGTTAATTTGCATACCTAGGGTGAGCCTGTTTCGTTGTTTCATTACCTTTACCATTACCATTACATTAAAACTTAATAGGGTGTGCGTCATCTACATAATCGGTGTAAAATACAAAAATGAGAGAAATAATTCGAATAATTGTAATATGAACAAATATTTTGAATGCACTTATAACAAAAATGCTATTAGCTGCGATGTTTAAAGTAAAATTTTACCTCGAAATTTCCCGTAATATCGGCAGAGATCGCAGCTTGTTACATGAAAATGTCGAAATTTTCCAGTCCTTGCCTATTTTCCCATATTTACATTGTTTTTAAAATGATATTTTAGACAAACAAATCTACTTATTTACCGCAAAAACTATACATATCGATATACTGAAACTGAATCCTACCTCGAAATCTGCCTTAAAATCGACAGAAACTACACTTAATAACAAAAAGATTTCCAGATTTTTCGATCCTTACCCATTTTCCCCGGTTCTAACCGATTTTAAGAAATTTAACGCAGATAAATGTATACATATTTTTCCCAAAACATCACGTCAAAATATTGAAGCAAACATATCTATTCGAATTAGTAAAAATGCCGAAATTTGGAAAAGTTGACAATTTTTTACGATGTTTCCCGTTAACTTCGATTTTCTCATAATTCCCGATCTCGTATGAAAAATTGTTATGCAATTTTTTTATAGCATATATATCGAGATTTACGCATCTGCATGGGACTGTCTAGATAACAGCTAAATGCGTTGCTTGCACACGTAAGATTAAATCCGATTTTTCAAATAGTAAATAAAAAAAAATTACTCAGTTTTTTTAACGGAATCGATGAGATTTTTTGATATGTTATACTCGTAACCCTCTTATTTAATGTATGGTTGCTCGAGATTATTCGATTTTCCGGTAGTAAAATGTTATGTGGTGTCGAGTCAAAACCCGAAATGGTGAAAATTTTAAATTCAAATAGCCCATCCTGGATAAAAGGCCGCCTTATAAGATTTTTACGTAAGTAGATTCTCGTCAAATTATCCGTTTTTCCATGAAATAATTATTTTTCTAGAAGAAAAATTAAAACCTTACTTACTCATCTACAGACAGAGAAAAATTTAGAGCGTTTATCGCTTAGAAATTTCCTACGAACTATTCATACTATAATTCCATGGAATTCTGGCTATTATCTACAAATACGAAAGTCTTGCCAGACTTTCTCGATGTTTTAAATTACAAGCTCGAATTTGTATATTTTGAACGAGAAGGCGACGCCGGATAATTATTTATTTTGCGCCAGCAACTTTTAAGGGCTTCGTACATTTCAAACATTTAAAGAAGTGCACATTTCAAGTATCCAACGATTCTATAATTTACTGATAATAGCTGAGTAGGAGAAGAGATCGATTAAAGAACTGGGTTTCATTGGTTTGAAGGTGAACAGCTGCCTACGTTTGTCGATTAAGTCGTCATTCAACCAGATGAAAGTAAATATTTTCTTTGCGACGAAGTTTGCAATAAACTTTTATAATAATGTTTAAATATTGCTTGAGACACAATTGCGTATTCTTAACATAATTATTATTGTGTCTGCAGGTGAAGACGATGGCAATCATGATGATGATAATGTGTTGGAGCTGCAAAAGAACATTGATGATATTGACGGCCGCTACGGGAGAAATGTTGCTGTCATTAGAAAGTGACAGCGAAAGCAAAGAAGTCGATAAGAGTTTAAGTAAATTAATTACTTTATATATAAAACATAATTCTGTAATCTATACGGTCTACATCGCTTTTTCAATGTTCTTATTTATAAAACGACCTGCAGGTACCAGACCAATCGTTTGGTATAATCGAACGTAAAGAATTGACTATCATTAGATAAGTCTGGCAAGGTATTGGGAGTCTTCCATAATAGCCAGATTGTATTTTAAGTGGCTGAGAATCGATTTTATAGCTCTTTGTAGATGTTCCCAATGAAGAAAATCAAGCAGAGTTAAATCAACTGATCGGTCGTTTAACCAATCTCTCTCAAGGTTTTCTTGCGGACCTATCTCAGTAATGAAAGTTTTCGTCGACAAATAAGTGAACGATAAGTGTCATCCCCCAGTTGTAACAGTTGCCATTTGCAAATATGCTTAAAATTTCATTTATATGCCGCATTTAGGAAAAAAAATGCTGTATTTTGCACTCATTGGCTTATTAATTCTGAATTCAATGATTTGTTTTGCTAACAATTCGCTTGAAATTGCCGCTTTTCATAATGTAAAATTCACTATATTTTAAGTATAGGTTAACGACATATTTGTATTAGCATTTGTAACACGTTGTGACTGTGTTTATTTTAGTTGATAAGTGAGGCACATTGTTATTGTAATAGTTTGGCTTGATTACATTATCTTAGAACAGACCGCAAACCGTTCTATATTTTTAAGAATTCTGTTAATAAACCCACAAATACGCTGCAGTAGATTCGTCGATCCATTTTTACTGACAGTGTGAATACTCCATAAACGCCGGCCGATCATTCCGGAGATCGTTAGATAGTTTTAGGACCTCTGCTTCTAAATATATTCACACGGTGGGCTGTAGTTTTTCTAACATCCGACCGGGTAATAGGAATGTACCATTTCTTGTAAACGCCAGCTGTCGATTTAAATTTTTAAAAGGTTATCGTTTTGTTAGGGAATATACTCTGGTATTTCTTGAATCATTCAATTTCGGTTAAATGATTGTGGCCTCCGCAGTCGTTTTATAACCATAATAAACGAGAACTAAGTTGTTTAGTATCTTAGAATTATTCCTTGTATGGAACCACTCGGCATATTTCCGCCCATCACTACTAGCTGATTTGACGTAGCGTTTGATCTCGTAGAACGAGAACGGCAATTGACAATCGAGAGTTCTTCTGAAGGTGCCTTTCAAGGCGAATGCAGTCGTAGAGACTTAACATTTTATTGTGATTCAATTCCACCCTTTCTTTGGGGATATATCCTGTTGATTTTCTGTTCGTGTTTTGACACGACTGATTAATCAGGATCTGAATACTGCTGTATTTGGTAAGCATTTTCTCTGGATTAATATTTTTCTATTTCCTGTGAAGCGCGTGGATGCCATGATGCTAACGGTTTTTTACTTTCCATTATTTCTAGCGGCTTTCCACGTCCGTGTTATAAGACCGAGACCATCGAATCTTTCATCGTTAGCCCTCACACACACGATCGAGGTAATTATTGCTACCGTTTTGCCCAAATTAATGATTTAATTGCTTATCTGTGTTAGCGATTAGATGCTGTGCTTGTGATATGATGCCCGGATTCGATTCCCATCAGTGGCAAGACTTTTTCTAAAGCTATGTTTGTTTCTTTTTTAAAATATTGTTAGTTTCGGTTAGTTTTGTTTCGTTGCGTTTCGGCGCGAGCCAAGCGAGGGGACAGTCATGCGTGAAGTGAAATATTAGACATTTTAAAATAGTAAACAGGTGCTCAATTCCGCTTGCATATATTACACACTACATGTGAAGCTTGTTGTGGGGGAAACACCCTAACAAGTGTATTAACTTGTCGTTTTTCACCGTATAGTTTGGTGATAACACCCTGTCTGTCTGTAGTATGAATGAACCATAATTAATCTACGAATATATTTATTTAACCCCCAGGTAAACAGAAATTTGTACATTTAAAGCATTGTATTTAAGTTACTCTTTAGTACAAACCTGAATTTTTGGTATAATAGATTCCGTTATATGCAACAGCACGGTGACGCTTCGTCAAAAAAATCGTTTTTAATCGTTCTCAATTTAATATATCTCGGTCTCCGTCAGTGTTGTGTAAACAACAATATGTCAAAGAAAGAGAGAACATGCTTCCACCCTCTCAATTGAATCCTACGCCTAATTTCGCGCTTTATTGCTCCCTCCGCGCGCGTAGGAAAAATTAGATTTCAGTGCAGTTCAAGCATTAACTCAAATATCAGTAAAATGTGCTGTAGCTCCGTTGGGCCAGATGTTAAGTCCTTTATAGAATATCTGCTGTACCTGTGTTCTCTTTGTCCAAGCTTGGACAAGGAACTCTTTTGGGCGTTTTAACGCAATTCCGAGACATGCAGAATCGTAGCGTCTTCCCTGAAGAAGATTCTAAAATTGCTGATGGAAATTTGCGGTAGAGAAATCCATTCCAATACTTACAAATGGAATCAAATGTTTGAAGTTTTATACGTCGATCCTTGGTTACGATAAAAGTAGAGAATAGACGAAGA